>VYZX01009633.1:314937-333920 GCA_013401335.1 Brachypteracias leptosomus | reverse complement strand
GACTGGGGAGGGTGGGTGTGCAGGTTTTAGAAGTGAATCATTTTGTCTGTCACTAAACTTCAGAGACAGCACAATCTTGTGTGGCTTCCAGCAAAACCTCAACCATGGACAGAGCCATGAAGAAACCAACCTGCTCACACATCCCACACTTATCCTGATGCAAGGCCAGTGGTTTCCTTCACCCAAAGCCATCAAATCACCAGACAGCCCAATGTACATAAAGCCACGTTAACATAACTCGCCCAGAACTATTTGTAAGCCTTGTAGGTTTTCTTCAGTTGTTTAAACACAGAACAAGGTCTGTACTTGGAAAGTTGCTGATGGCAACTGGCATTCACTGCTTTAAAACACAGAGTGTCTGTAAAACTCTCTAATAAAAACCACCCTGGTTTTAGTGCAGACACTTTTGCTTCCCTCGCATGAGTTTATCACCCCAGGCTGCAGCTCCTGCCCAGCACGTGAGTGATGCTGAGAAGAGCTTGGAAAGTACCTGGATGGGAGGTTGTTGTACCTATTGAAGGCTTTGGGAAGGAGGAGCAACCTGTGACCCAAGAGGTGACACCCCCCCATCTGCAATCAGTGCCCTCGGGTACCCTTTGCTGTCAGTGCCAAGGGAAGGTCCTGACTTATTATTTACTTGGTGATTTTCTAGGCCTGTTAAAATAAAGATGCCAACCACCTACACACTTTACCAATGACACTCTGCCAAGCCTAATTCCCCCCCTGCAGCTCCCAGAAGACTCAGACTCCTCTGCACCCGTGTGATCCTCTTGGGCAAGGTTAAGCAGCTCTGCTTTACCCACCCAGCAGCTGCACTGGAGAAGTCCATAGAGGTGAAAGTGAAATCCCACCCTCGGCTTGTTCCCACCACATCTTCCTCCTGCAGAAATCACCAGTTCCAATTAACAGCTTTGGTCACCCAGGCACACAAAGTGCTGCAAGAAAAGGTGCACACACCTCCCCACCAGGGCACCAGGCTGCTGTGGAGAGAACCTGCTGGAAAACTCCCCATCTGCAGTTTGAGGCCATGTACAGGAGTTTTTCCTCTCATTAACCAAATCCTGAATAAAGACACAATGCCTTGTGCCCCAGAGCGACAGAGGATTTGTTTTCTAAACCTCTTCAGGGGCCCTCCATGGGGAATTAGTCACGGAGGTGAGTAATATCCACGATTTGACAAAGCCTAGGAGAGAGAGCAGTCATTTGACAGGTTAACAGGAGCACGGAGCTATATTTAGGTGCCATTAACACACACGTGTCTTCACACATCTCTACAGGCACACCTGGGGTCCCTCAGGTCCAGAAGGTATGGGAAGGGAGCAGCTAAAAGCCAGAACCTTCCCCACATTTCCCAGGAAGGGACTAAGAAATGAGGGGATTTTCTTCTCCCTGTCTTATCCCCAAGAAAAGTTTAGCTCCATTTAAATCCTGCAAGCAGACCTGGCTTGTGCTCTCCATGATCCTCACCTTCACAAGCAGAGAGGGTCAATTCCATCCTAGCCTGAAGAACAAGACAAAGATACAGACCCTATCTCACTCCAGGTCTTGCTCCTGTGTGGACCTAGCTCCCAGGTAATGGAATAAACCTGGGAAGTTTAGTCACTGGTTTTCAGTTGCTTCCAATTTGCTGAATCTTAAATATTATAAAGGACTGGACCCTTGCAGGCTGAACTTAAATTTCCTGATAATGGGGTTGCTTTCCCTGATTATCTCCTCTTGGAGTCCACGCACCAGCTAGGATCAAAGACCCAAGGATGGAGAGCAGTGCTCTAGGCTGGGGCAGTGACTCCTGGAAGCTGAGCTCAGCAGAGAGAGCTCAGCAACAACTGGGGAACCTCCAGACCTGACACATTCCTCTGCTCCCGTGTTCTCACCACTTGAACAGCCCAGGAAGGACAGCGTGAGGTCAAGGACCTTGGATGTCATTACATGCCAGCTCCAAGACACCTGCAGACATCCCACCATGGCATGACAGAGCACACCCTGACATTAGCTGGCCCTGCTGTGCTCACTGCAGAAGGCAGAGACGTGTCAAGCATCCATTGATGCCCCCCTCCTCTTTCCCTCTCTCACTGATTCCTACAGCCAACTGGAAACCATCTTCCCCCACACCCCACAAGCTCCCTGTGCTTTCAGCTGTGTCAAAAGAGAAGCAAAGCAAGGGGCAGGCACCACCCCCAGCTGTCTGGGGACCTTTTGTTTCCCCACAAGCAGCCCCAGGATCCAGGCAGCCCCACATGAGTCACCTCCCCAGTCTGGGTCTCCCCCAGGGTAGCGTGTGGGGGTGGAAGAGTTGGGGCTCACTGCAGGGATTTCCACACAACCCTTTCCTAACCACACACCACTACGAGCAGATGGTGAAGAAGAAGACAGTAAAGAGACATCTCATCAAGGGAAGGAACAAGGGGGATGGAGATGAAGGGAAAACAAGCATGGATACAGGTCCCAGTTGCAGCCTATCTGCTGTGCTGGGATGGTACTGGTAGAGGGATCCCTAATGCAAACACAGCTCAACAACACTCCCGAGGGAAAGCCCCAAGGTAAGGAGGGGAACCAGCCTCTTTCAGTCTCTTTTCAAACTATTTCTCTGGATTTCCCTCCCTCCAGCTCAAAACAAAAGCAGAATGCAAACGTTAAAGCACAGCACAGCATCACTTGAACTCCACAGTCTCTGCACAGGCAAAATTAAAGCAAACCCCAAACCCACCACACAGAGAAACAGCCAAAATAAATGTTAATAAAGTCAGGGCCAGAATCTTACACCCCTTGATTCTGGAGATGCAAGATCAAGGTGGACACAGGTCTTGTAAAATAAATGTAATATTAAAATAACAAGGGATCAGGTGGACCAATCCCTCAAATGCTCAGCTGCCTGTCCCCCTGCACTGCATTCCTGCAGGTGAACCATTCCCCAACAGAAAAAGAGCCAGGCACTCCAAGATGTAGAGGTCTGGGTTTGTTTAGACACTGGAAGCCTAGAAAAATCCCCTCTGAAATTTAAAATAGAGATGGTAAAAGAAAGGCAAGGAGTAGTATTTAAAAATACAAGTTAAAGGAGTAATAACTGTGGATTCTTTAGAAGACTGCAAAGGTGGAATTGAGGGGGAAATAAATTTGACCACTCATTGCCCACTGACTCCTGCAGCCTCCTGAGATGTTATTTAGTGAGCCCAGGAGGTCAGCTGGGAGAGAGATAAGGGGAAGCAGATTAGAAGAGCTCCACCTCCCTTGGAGGAGGGCTACCACACAAGAGCATCTTATTTCCAGGCAGATCTGTTGTGCTGGCACCACTGCTGCTGCCTTTCTGACCTTGGAACAGCCAGGCAAGCAGTAAATATGTTTTTAAAATCAGGAACATGCAGCATGAGCTCCTGAGCTGTTGCCTTTCACCTCTTATCTCCTCCTCAGAGTCACCATCTAGTTTTTACTCCTATCTCCCCTCACCTGCCAGTCTGCAGCTGAACAGAGCTTCCTTTTTCTGGAAAATAAAGTTATATGTTGTCTACTCTGCAAGGAAGCAAAGCACAACAAGACTAAAAGTTTGCTAAGGGCTCTGCCCTGCCTGATGGGCTGCTGCCCTTTCATTTCCAGGGAAAATAGTGTTCAGGTGACAGGGAAACCTGACCAAGAGGTAGAAGATAGTTCCTCCTGTTTGTTACACATCCTTGGATCCTCCAGGACTTGCATTAAACTCTGTCTTCTCATTCATCTCCAGCTGGGCGTGCCAAACACAGAATGCCCTCAATCTAACTGTGGCAGAAACTCTAATCATAGAATCATCAGGGTTGGAAGAGACCTTAAAGATCATCTACCCTGCCATGGGCAGGGACACCTCCCACTAGAGCAGTTGCTCCCAGCCCCAGCCAGCCTGGCCTGCAAAATGTCCAGGGATGGGGCTTCCAGCACCTCTCTGGCCAACCTGTTCCCATAACTCACTCATTAGTTTTCAGAAGATGTCTCCCCTAAGTTGGATCCCACCTCTCTTGCCCTCAAGCTCATTGATTCTTAACTCTACGCCTTAATTCATCATCTACTGGTTTGGTTCTTCAGCGTTGCCAGATATGGGCTTTTTCCAGCCCCTTTTACATCATCCTTATCACTGTAGTTACCCAGAGAGCCCACGGAGGTATCTTTTTGCTGCAGCACATACTCCTGCCTAGATCATTATCCTGTATTCTTTGGCTGCAGCAACGTCCAGGAGTCCCCAAACACAACTCCAGGGTGTTGGGTGCTGGATAAACAGAACCAAGGAACAAACCTGACCCCGAGATCTCTGCTGCTTAAATAAAGACAACACTTGCAAAAGTATTTAACAGCTTCTTAACCTCCTATTTCCCTGGCACTTTCCCTTCTTGCTAATTTGATTGCAGTGGATATTTCACAGGGTGAAATGATTTCTTCTGAAGCCTGTTTGCAACTGCTTTGTTATTTCGATTTTAGTCAGCACTTCTGGTACCAGAGATACATATACATATGTAGTTTTTTAAACTAATTACTGAGAACAGCCACGTCACCCCATGCACCAGAAAGGGGCTGCACTTGACCTTTAGTCAACAGGAATGGTGCTCACACTGCACTCCACAGCAGCTCTCCCTCTCAAGAGGGAATTCAGCAGTAACAAGCAAAAGAGAATTATCTCCAATACATTTCAGGCTGCTTTGGTCAAGAGTGCTTCACCCAAGCTGGGTAAAATGCTCTCAAATGCCTTCTGGCTTCCACCTGTAACAACTTGAGTTTTTGCATATGCAAAACTTTGTCAAAGGTTGCAAATTCCTGTGGGGTACGTGGGCCTAAAAATATCATGTTTTTTCTAGAATTCTGCTAATAACCATGGTCTGGGTGGCAGGAGGGCTGGGCAGAAGAAAGCAGAAGCCAACAAGATAGCAAAATATCCCTGCCCTGAAGGTCCCCAGCAGAATCTCAGGCTGTTTCTCATCAGCCCTGTGCTGCCAGTAAGGCTGAAAGCTGAGACTTGCTAATGCACATCCCCAGCCCAACCTTGCAGGTATCCCACTGGGACTTAACACAGCATTAACTCCCACACCCTCCCCTTGATGGCTTTTCCTCCCAGCATGGAGAAGGAAAGGGCTCTTCAGGGCTCCCTGTAAGAAGTGCTGCTGCTGCAGCTCACAAAGAGCAAGAATTCTGTAAAAAAAAAGGTTTGGGCCACACAAATTGCTGATCCTCCACCCCGTTTCCCCAGGTCTAGATGTTTTTTCCTGACCCCTCATTTTTCCTCCTCCTTCTTCCCAAAAAAAACTCCAGTACAATCAGGCTGCACTATTAACCCAGGAAGGCTTCACTTAGAGGCATCAGATGAGGCTCTGGAGGTTTTTCCTCACCCCATTTTCCATCTGGAATGAGTAGCACAGAGGGTGGACAGGCCATTTATTTGCCCAAGGTCACAGAGCTGGTTAGGACACGGTCCCCCCTCCACGCAGCTGAGCTCCTTTGCTCCTGCCACCAAGTGACAGAGTTTCACTGGCCAAAGCTCCTTCCTCAACCCACCAGAGACTTTTTTAGTGACACTCACAAATCATCTCTCCACAAAGTGCCTGATCCTGTGGCCCTGGCAACCACACCAGCTTCTAAAGCCAAATCCTACTCAAATCTCTAGAATCAGTGCCAAAAAAAAATGGCTGAGGGTGAGAAGAAGCTGCACAGAGAACCTCCCCCCTCAGAAGGTCTGCACTGCACCCCCTTGGGTGTCCAGGTATAAAAGGGAGTGATGCTGGTTTGCAGGGACTGTGCAATTCAGGGATGCACCTACACCTATAACTGTGATCCACGGTCAGGATTATGGGTCAAAACTAGAGGTGGGGAGATTCAGATGAGACGTTAGGAAGAAGTTCTTGCCCAGGAGGGTGGGCAGACACTGGCCCAGGTTGCCCAGAGAGGTGCTGGAAGCCCCATCCCTGGACATTTGGAAGGCCAGGCTGGCTGGGGCTGCGAGCAACTGCTCTAGTGGGAGGTGTCCCTGCCCATGGCAGGGGGGTTGGAACTGGATGATCTTTAAGGTCCCTTCCAACCCTGACAATTCTATGATTCTCAAATCTCTCCTCCTACAACATCAACCTGCTGTTCATCCACCTGCAGGCACCTCAGAGTAAGGCTCAGCTCCCTGTCCTCCCCATGTTTTATCCTGGAATTAGACTGAACAGGTTTATGGTGCTGGAAAAGATCTGGTTAGGAAAAGGAGGGAGGGATGAGTTCAAGAGAAAGAGATAATCTAGACGGGCCAGAAAGGCAGACTGGAATTTCTGACTGTATTTTTAATTAATTGCACGGCACTTAGGAGCTGATGACAGGTGTTCTATAAATCTAAAATAATTAAATAAAACAAGCATAAGCTAAATAACAGTTTGGTATGTGCCACGCATATTTAAATATTCAAATCATGAGTGTGATATTAATAAAATACATCAAGGTTCGCATTGATATAAACCAGATTTATTGTGCTATATATAGTCCAACTGGGCCTTACAGCATCACAGAGGTGGCAAAAGCAATAAAAAACTAATCTGTTTGTAGGCAAGCAGCCATACTCGTGTTTGATGGGCTCATCCAGACAGCCACAAAAACCTGAAAATCTAGCTTTATTTCCTCATTTCCAAAGATCTTTACTGAGCATCGATGGCTGGTTTGCTGCAGATGGCATCTCCAGACCCTTCCCTCCGAGGCCAACCCGGTGTGTGACACCCCACACGTGTGTGCTCTGCCTTTTGATGAGTAGCTCTTCCAGGGTGACCTTCACCCCAGCACAGCACACCCAACCCACTGCCCACACGTTCACTGAGAAACCACCTGAGCCTCCAGCCAGCCCTAAGCTGCTCTAACTTCTGCCACGGAACAAAATTGCTCTTCACCACCATGGAAGAGCTGTATAAAAGAACCCATCCTCCTTGGCCACCTTCCCCATCCCCTTGTGCTGCTCAGCTAAACCTCAGGGATGTGACTTCATCCCTAAAAAACAAGTTGTTCCCATTACTCAAATTCCAAACTCCTGAAGAGATGAGGACATCAATGAATGGAGAAAAGGGGAAGCCACTAAGATCTTAGATTTGTAGCAACAGGACAAGGGGTGATGGTTTTAAGGTAGAAAAGGTTAAGGGTAGTCATTAGGAAGAAGTTCTTTAATAGGAGGGTGGGTTGATCACTGGAACAGGCTCTCCAGAGAGGTGGTGGAGGTCCCAGCCCTGGAGACATTCAAGGTCAGGCTTGATGGGGCTCTGAGCAACCTGCCCTAGGTAGAGATGTCCCTGTTTATTGTAGGGGGGTTGGACTAGATGGCCTGTGGAGGTCCCTTCCAACCCAACCATTCTATGATTCTATCTACCTCAGTATCAACAGCCAAAGCCAGTCTGGTGACACTGCCAGGGCAAGTGCCAAGTAGGTGTCCAGCAGCCTGCATATTATGGTGGCATGATCTTGATTCAGGTCCTTTTGACCAGCCTGTCAAATCACTGCCACAGCAGGACCTCACTTCTTGGTCAGTCTGAGCTGTAAAGACTGAGTGAGCCATGGAGACTGAGCATCCCTCCTGCTCCCCATGAATGATGTCTTCTGATCAGGGAAGCTGAGAAGGCACTTTAGGGGCTGACAGAAGAGAGGTCTGAGGATAAACAGGTCATCTACTAAATGAAGCCTCAGGGACTGTGACACAGGGGCTGAACTCCATTTCCAGCTCTCTTCTTGGATGATTACAAGAGGTTATTTCTCCTCCTCGTGCCCCACTTCTCCCTCATCTCTTTCACATTTAAAACAGGGGGTTTCATCCTGAGGGAAAATAATGCACCACCAGATACTGGCCACTTTCTGGCCAGCCCTCCTTCAAAAGCACAGCCTAGCTAACAATACATCACAAGGGCAGCCAAAAAAAGCCCCAAGAAACACACACACCCCCCCCCAGCATGTTTCAGAGCTCTGTGTGGAGCAGCTGAGTGATGTCACACCTCTTTTTCAGCCCTAATTACCAGGATTCTCTGATCAAGGTAGAATTATTTGCTGATCAAGGCTATTATTGATTCTAACTCGCTGGCCTACTGGGATCAGTCTGAATGACATCGTAGACCCCGACAGATTAAATACTGTCAGAACATTACAGGGAAGCTTGGAGGGAAGATTCTCCTCCTCTTGCTGCCTTAGCATATGTCAGGTTTCACAGCTCGTAGGATAGCAAGATGTTTCATGCCAGCCAAGGCTAACAGCACAGCATCTTAGTGCAAGGCAACGCTGGGGATGCTTCTCTGTACAGATGAATCCAACTCTTGTGAGGAGGGAGGTGGACAACAGATATTTCCTAATGGTTATTCCAGCAAGCAGCGAAGTTGAGAGCTCCAGATGAGTCCTATCTCCACGTCCTACCGACACCTTCCCAACACCATTTAAAGCTGACACCAAAGGAAGGTAGATGTGACTGCTTAGGGAGTTGCAAGATTTGACAGAACCCACCACGATCACTTCTTCAGATGATTCAAACACCACCTTGCTCCCTAATCTGGCAGCCAGACAGGACGCCTTGACTGCGAGAGGAGGAGAAAACAAAAGCAGGCAGACAAGGAGTGGAAGCCTGAATAGCATCTCGGTGGGGGAAAAAGGCTTGGCTTTCAGGAGGAAGCCACAGAGGTCATTTTTTTGAAGCCCAACACATCTATTCATTACCGAGCCCGCAAGCTGTAACCGCTCAGCCTGGCGAGCAGCACGGCCCATAGAGAGAGGATGAAGAGAAAGCATCATTCTTCTCACAGAGCCCTAATGCTCCACCAGCTGATCCACACACCAGGCTCCCGATTAAACCCACACGGAGCAACAGGAGGTAAAAAGGCACAAATCCCACTGGAGACATCGAGTGAATACTAAGGACGAACAGACTTGGAGGCAGTTGGACACTCCATCACCATAATACACGGTAAAAGGCCTTTGTAGTGAAGGCTTCTCCTTCCCCACCCATTGCAAAGATCTTAATCTTAAATAATTGCACGTGCAACTTTAATAACTCCTTCACTGGCTGCACAACCCCAAACTGGTTTGTAACGTTGGATTATTAAGGACAGGAGGTAATAATGGTCTCGGTCCATGATGAGATGGGAATGGTAAAACTGTCAGAAATGCTGAAAAAAATAAAAATATCCAGCAAGTATTACATTTCTGCACTGGGAGAACAATCTAGCTCTAACACGGTAGGAAAATGAGATACTTTCCATTCCAGCAGTGAATTAGGGGGTTTCCAAACAGAAACTTCTGAAGTTGTATAGTTTTAAATCAGCAGACTTGGATAACTTGCTCTCAAAGAGTTTCAGGACAGAGAGCCAGAGAAGTTCTTCGTTTTCCTCAGATTTTTAATGAGCCTCAGAGCAATGAGGAAATACAAGGTAAATGGGAAAACACAGCACTGTGACTGTATTTTAAAAAGCATAAGCAGAATAATCCAAGTAATTTTATAACCCCCAGGAGAAAGAATGAAATAAAAGAAACCAGACAAGTAATAATAAATTAAAGGAGGGTGGTATAATTTATGCAAATTAAAGCTTGTTAATGGAAAAGATGTTAAACTAACATATCTTTTTTTGCTGAGACAATAGTGCTAGTGCAATGTGCTTAGATTGCTGCAAGTTATTTGATCCTGTGCCACACAACTTTCTGAATGAGGTATTAGAGCATTACAAGTCAACACAGCACAAACTATATGTATTAAAAAAACCTCCTAATTTAAGTGTGTAACCAATCTCCCCTAATATTTTTATTAATAACCTGAAGGAAAGCAAAGAGTCATCGCTGATGGTTAATACAGAGAATGTGTGGGTTAATTGCAAGTAAGGAAATCCCAGGGTCACAGATATTGTGGGCTAGGGGGTGAAATTGGAGTTTTAACAGCAGGGAATGTTATCCCAGGCAAAATAAAGTAAAAAGTGAGAGCAGTTACCCACTGAAACAATTTACCAGGATCAATGCAGGACATTTAATGAAGACTGGATGCTCTCCTCAAAAAGAAAAGTACAAAGACAAGCCACCATAAAGAGGAACTGGTTTGGGGAAGTCCTGTTGCTTATTATAGTGCAAGAACTCTCTTGGCCTTTTAACCCATAAATCTAAATATCTCAATTTCCATATGCAACACAAGAGGTGCTCTCCCCAGCTCGTGCTTGGGGAAGCTGCATCATGGAAAGGTCAGTGCCTACGTTTCCCAACAGCCAGGCAAGGGTACCCCCCACCACCCAGATCTCTGATGTGAAGGGGAATAAAAGGCACGTGGGTGCTGAGAATGTTTCTGGGTAAGCCAAGTTAACATCTCAGATAAGAAGCTGCCTTTGGAAACAAGGTCTGGAGAAAGTCCCTTGGGTTATCCTCAGCAGGGATGCCCAGACACCTGCCCAGCAGCCCCCAGCACTCACTACTCCACAAGTGCAGCCAGTATATGCAGGACAATCCCCCTGAAGTGATTCTGAAGTTACAAATCAGGTTTTCTCCATGAACACTGAGTTTGCATAGTTATAATTTGGCTTTCAATGCTTCTCTGTCCACACGCAGCCGGAGTGCTGCCAACCAGCATCTCAAAATCTGGTGTCTGTTATGTTGGGTGGTATATTCGGAGGTAATAAACAGCAACCAGCCAAAGCAAAACCTTTCTCTCTGTGCTTTGCTGCTGAAGCACTGGTTAGCAACCATCTACCATGATCCCAAAGCCAACCCACAGAAGAGCCCCAAGTACCCACGTTCATTATGCTCCTCAGCCCCAGCCAGCTCCATCCCGACAGAGAACAGGCCTTTAGAAAAGGAATCTTCCACTGAGAAGACATTAAAGAGCTCCAACAAATTAAGGGCAACTTCTCTGGAGCACAATGTAAAACATTAAAGCAACTTAAAGCAGTGCAGCCCTCACCACAAAGAATCCTGCACTGTGTGTGTTTCCAATTGATTTTCCTCCTCGGCGCTGAGACCTCCCCAGGTGGAGGCTGGTCTCCAAACATGAGAAATCACTGAAGCAACTGACACCTAGACTTTATTATGTACTGAACTCATTGTGTGGTCTTTACTACACTGCTCCGAAGCCAGGTTCTTCCCTAACTTGCATCTTAGATCCCCCCAAAGCTGGACAGGGCCACGCGGGGCAGATCTCTGGGTGACAGGCTCTGATGATCCTAGTTGAAGATGCCACCTCCAAACATGAACACTTGGGTTGCTCCTTTCCAACAGTATTTCCTACTCTTCCAGTAGCTGCTCTGGATGTGATAAAGCAGCAGCTCCTCTGCTTTACCCACTCTGGGCATACTTGGGGCCACATTTCCCAGAGCAGCCACAGCCAGCGAGGAGCAGCACAGGTGAGAAACTTCTGCAAGCTGGAACCATCTTGCTCCTGTTGTGGGGTAAAGATCTGAACCCCAGCTTTGTCTGTGCTTTGGATTAGTCCTGGCTTTGCTTCCTGGTGGGATTTGAGACTTCATCACTCAACTCCTCCACCCGAATCCTGGATAAAGGCAGGGGGGAGAATTCAGAGTGTTTGTATCCTGATGTACACGTATCATCAACGTGCTCTGTTACCCTGTTAGTGAGGCTGGAATTACACACAGTCCAGACCAAGATAAGAGTTTGGTCTTAAGATACAGTTCTCACACCTAAACATTTTCAGACTCCTCTGTCCTTCCCTCTCTCCCACTTTGCTGCATATAAAGAGATATGGGAGGAAAAATTAGTTTTCACTCTTGTTTCTTGATGTGATAACCAGCCCAGGGTATTAGAGTCCCACCACAACAACAAAATTACTCTCAAGATGGAAGTTTTCCAGCATCACACTGCTGAAGGAAAAGCACAGGAACTCCTAGAGCATGTAATTGCAACTATCTTTTAAGCATTCTTTTTTTTTAGATTCCATAGTGATTTAAAGACAGTAGCAGAGACATCAATGAAAGAACTAAATCCTCCCAAAGCAAGGATGGGGTTTGCCCTCTGCACACACCAGGGGAGAGAATTGCTTACTAACCTCCTAAACTTATTCCTGAGAAACCCATCACAGCAAAATGAGACTTCAAAAAACCAGGTCCACATTGCTGATGTAAACAAGTACAGGTCCATAGACTTCCAGCCCTGAATTACCAGCTCATCAATTTCAAGCCAAAGGAAGTTTTAAGGAATCACATTAATCTGGGATTTAAAAAAAACCCAAGCCACAGCTCAATTGTATTAAATGTCTATTCAGAATTAAAAGCATCCTTATAGGGAATGCAGAGGCTGCCCTTCTGGATGGGCTCTTCTTGACTACTTTGAGACCACCACACCTGCCAAGACCTCAGCAGCAGCGTTTGGAGCTGCACCTGAAGACAACACTACCATCAAAAAAAAAAATTATCCCTCTGCTCTGAAAGAGCCAGTTCAGCTTGATAAGAAACAAAACTGGTGGAGGGCCAGAACACACAAAATTTTCCACGCTCTGCTGGGTGTCCTCTGATGCACACCCAATTCTGATGCAAGCCATGCCAGTGGAAAGATGAAAAAGAAGTCAACAGAGTTAAAGTGATGTAAATCTAGAGTGACTGGGATCAAAGTCCAATCCTGCATTCACGCTGCTTATTTTAACCCACATTTACTTTAGATTGATGTGGGATGTTATCAATCCTGCTGCAGCTAAGCAGGAACATGCCAGGCATGAATGAGCTCCCAGCAGTTTTAGGCACTGAACACACAAGGAACAAAAAAATACCAAGTTATTCACAACATACAACTTATTTTCTTTCCTTTTTTTTTTTTTAGCTGACCCTAAAGCACAGTAATACTGAAGATTAATGGTGGACAACTTTTAAGTAACACCACTATTGTAAACTCCAGTTCATTGAACCATCACTGAAGAATCTCCCAGTGCCTCCCTTATGGTTAAGTGGGTGAATCACGAGGGGGAAATAAAAGAGGAATTGATATGATAGTCCCCTCTGGGAGGAAAAAAAATAAATAAATTCATTTAAAAAGGTATATTTGTGTGGTTCACCTCATGTCACAGAAAAAGAGATCTCATGCATCGCAGCTGTGACGAATGGTGGGAAAAGTTATTGATCTAAAAGAATTCATTTTTACCATAAGGGCTGGTACTTTTACTTATTTCATAAAGGCCTGGCATCAAATCACTGTGAATTTCAGGATTATCTAATTCCACCTAATCTCATTCAATCACTGATGCTCCAGACTGTAGCAGAAAGGAATGTTTGCCCTTTCCTGTCTTCAGGGGCTATCTCTGGTTACCCTGGCAACCCAGCAAAAGCAGCTTCACCAGAGCTGAGTACCACCTATCACATCCATCTCCAGATAAAAAGAAAGGATGGGGCTACAAGGGAGTTTGTGCAATTTGATGGGGAGAGATAGGCAGAACAGCAGCTACCACTGGAGTGGAATCTACTCGTAACTCTGAATTAGCAAAGCCCCAGAGACTCGGTGATAAATGCACCTTCCTAGGGGTGAGACACTCACAGACAGGGAACTGCCCTGGGAAAGAGGTCTGATGGCTTGCAAAAGAAAAAGTTTTCTGCTGAGAAGCAGGACCAAGTTAAGTGATGCTGTTTAAAGTCCCAGAGTTGCTTTTTAAAGTATCTGAAACAATCACACCCCCCAGCACCCAACTGGGGATCAACTACAAACACACACACAACTTTGTTACAGTGTGATCAATAGAAATCATAGAAAGTTTGAGGCTGGAAGGGACCTCTAGAGGTCATCTGGTCCAACCTCCCCACACCAGCAGGGACATCTCTACCTAGGGCAGGCTGCTCAGAGCCCCAGCAAGCCTGACCTTGAAGGACTCCAGGGATGGGGCCTCCACCCCCTCTCTGGGCAGCCCATTCCACTCATCTATCACCCTCCTATTAAAGAACTTTTTTCTACTATCCAACCTAAATCTCTCCTTTCCTAGCTTAAACCCCTCGCTCCTTGTCCTATCATTACAAACCCTTTTGAATAGACCAATTTCAGATGTGTTTTCTAGACCAAAAGGCTGCCAAGTGTCTCTTCTAACACCAGAAGCCCTCAAGTTTTCCTGCTTAATTATCTGGAAATCATTCAAAAAAAGTTCTATTTTCCTAATTGATTAGCACAACACAAGAAATAACAGTACTGCCCATCATCCTACATCCTAAGAGAGACGATGCTGGTACTCAGAAATTTTGATTAAACCTTATTATCTTTTTTTTTTCCATTTTACAATGGGATCATACAAAAGGCCACACTCAAGGCTCAGTTTTTTTTATATGAGCAGGTATCAGTGTCCAACCTGCTCACAGACAACCAGGCCTCCTGCTCCATGGAGCAAAGATCCTTGGATCTCTGCTGGTCAACACACCAACTTCAGTCAAACACCCAGGACACCTCTGTCAGCAAAAGCTGCTGCTAAAAAAAAAGCAATTCTAATGTCCCAGGCCAACAGCTTTCACTGGATGAATTACACCAAGCTGAGGTGGCCTCCAATGACCTGGCTTGTTGGGGAATGCTGGCAAAAGTTTCTTTACAGCTGAAGATGTAAAGGATTTTTAAAGCCTACTCTGCACACTGATTGAGGCTATCTTGACATCTTAAAATGAGGGATTTGATGTGCAGGAATATTTTCCTACAGGTAATCAAAGAGCAGGGCAAATTTGGGCTTGACAGTGTTCTGTGGCTTGGTATGCACATGCAGAATAAAGCAAAATAAAGTAAAAGACACATTGACTAGAGGTAAAATAATGAACAAGAGGCTTTCTTTCCATGCTTGAGAATTCCCTTTAATCATCCTTCCTCACCCTCAGACACGTTACAAGAAAACCCCATATCAGATCATATTTATGACCCAGGGGGATACATAATTTCCTCTCTGTTCTCATTGGTTTTGCTAAAATAACAGAGCCAAAAATAAAAGAAAGTAAATGAGCTGCTTCAACAGGGGAGGTGGTACATGCACATTTACCTTCACACAAGAGCATGAGGTGCTTTAGTTATTCACTAAACTGTGAATAACTTTTTCTGTTCACTGCTGTGAATAACTTTTCATAGTTTTATCTATGAAACTGCAAGATTCCTGCTACAATAAATAACTATTTTGGAGATCTCTTTCACTGCCCTCAATTGGCAAACACAACTTTGGGACATAGAGCCCTATAATGAGTTTTTCATTGATTTCTACCAGAAGTGAGGAAGGTGAGCACCTCCTAACTGAAAAAAAAACCCTGAAATGGTGAGAATGGTGATTCTGCAGCTGTTGAATGAGAGATGATGCATTTTAACATGGAGAAGGGAGAGAAGATAGATGCCAAATGAGAATCTGCAATAGACTGTGCAGAAGAGAAACGGAGTAAGATAATGCAGAAAGAAAAAGAACACAAAAAAACCCCAAACCCACAGAAATAAATAAAAAAAGGACAAAATATAGACAAAACAAATATTGCAAATATAAATTCTGACCCAGCAATACTTCATTAAACCAGAGAGGATCTCCTGTCCAAATCTAGGGCCAACTGGAAACTGCTTCTCTGCTCTCCCTGTCCCACAATCAAACTGAAAGCAGCACTGAAAGTTCATCATCCCTGCAACCTTCAACTAGCTGATAGTTTTAAACCTCGGGAAAAGAAAACTGAAGCAAGTTGATGAGGGAGTTAATTCTGCTCCTTTAGTCACCTCTGCCATTTAGATCCCTTGCTCACTAAAGGCATTTGCCACCAGGCTCCAAATGAGCCCTGAGCCCTGCGAGTGAGGCCAGCGAGTTTGGACCCAGACCACTGCAAATTAAAACCAGGTGTCTGTGCCCTGCAGCAGGGGAGACAGCCCTAAGCAGTTTAATGACATCTCTAAATAATTTTGACAGCAAAATTACTTATCCTATGTCACCTTTACACTGCCCTTGACACGCAGCTAACAAGATGATGTCGCTTTCCTTGCTTCTATATATTTATTTATCTTTCTTCCTGAGCTTAACTTTCTTTTCCTCAGACCAGCAGACTTCCTAGACCTGCTGGAGCAGTGGTAGCTGCAAAGCCATCCTGTGTTGTTTGATTTAGTGTGTAAAACTCACTCCCACAGGAGCTGAGGGCTCAGAAACTGCCTCTTCCTACAGCTGAGCCCCCAGAGGACACAAAGCCACAGAGGCAGGAACCACCTTGTCTTGGCTCACCCAAGGAATCCACTCCACACACAGCCTGTGGGACAAGGAAACCCCCTCTGCAGCCTGGATGGAATCCCAGCAGGAGGAGATTTGCTCACTCTCAAGCAGGATCCTTTTATATATACACCAGCCTCACCATAATTATTCTTTCACCCCCTCTCAGGGAGGGTCAGTTAATTCACAAACACCTCTCAGACACTGACCCACACTCTCAGATGGAGCTGCCTCTGTCCTTCCATCACACCAGACCTTTTGCATCAAGTTTCTCATCCCTGCTCACTGGAACAGCAGAAATCTCCACTACAGCTCTTGCACTCCAGCAAACCTCCCCCACTTGGAGCCCTTTAAAACCCACTGTAAGAGAAAATTATTTTTCCTAAGCCATAGCTGCTTATACATCTCTGCTACTCACTCACCAGACTGCAATCCAATTAATATTTTCTTTTCCAGAGGGTATTTAATAATCCACAAAATTAAATCCTTTGGTATTGTGCTGGCACTCTTAGTGTCATTGATCTGGGTTTGTTCTGTCTCTAAAGTAAAATAATAACCAGTCATTCTACTTGGAGCAACACCCCTCTTCTGAACCTCCAGCAGCAGACATCATCAACTGCAGCGTGCCCTGTCCAGGAGCTGAGTTTGAGGAACATCAGGAGTAACTTTCAATGCAAAACACATTTAGGAGCACTTCTCATATCCACACCAATTCAGTTTTCCCCCATGTATGATCCAAAGCAGTTGATTTGAGGGACCCTTCTGTGAGAGGAGCAGACACCAGTGTTCCCAGTGCTCTCAGAAGCTGTGGACTCAAAGCTCAGCACCTCTCCCAGTACTGAGTGGGATGTGTGAGTCCCTCACCCCATTTAAGAGCAATCCCTTATCTCCAGTTTCCCTATAAAGGTGACATGTAACAGATTTTGAGTGAACTTTTGCTAAGCATTGAAGTTTAACTTACGAGTTCACAGTGCAACTCACACACTCTAAAAAGCACCTGAGTAAAGTCCATTAAACCCCAAAACAGACTCAAAAAACCCCAACAAACAAACCCAAGCAACTCAAAAACCTCCCAAACAAATGCTAACCTAAATTAAATGTGCTGGATTAAAAGCAACAACCCAAATCAGCATGAAACCACAAATAAAAATCAACAGACTGTGCCAAAGACCTTGAGGGGATGAAGAAGTTTATACGTCTGCTTTACAGAGGGGCTTTTTCCACATTCACAAGGCAGCCCCCAGAGACACAAAGGCAAATTTATGAAAGCAGTTCCCTTCACATAACCCCCAAGATTCCCCAGCTCCAACCTTAAGCCCACAGCAGCTCAGAAAGGAACCTAAATCTAATCTAATCAGTTAAAAGTAAAATTTCAGCCTTAATCCTGCCTCTCCAGGCAGCCAACTAACTTTTCCAGCAGGCAAAGTCCTCCTCTTATAGGGTAGTCCTCTTGAAAGACACATCCAGGGTGGAGACTCCTTTTTGGGTCAGCCTCTGGACTTGGATCCCACAACACAGGGAGTGCAGGGATCTCCCTCCTTTCAGCTCTGGCCCTGGCTCTCCAGGCAATCTTCAGGCTGGCCTGGTAGCCAGGAGGGCATCACCA
This sequence comes from Brachypteracias leptosomus, assembly GCA_013401335.1. NCBI lineage: Eukaryota > Metazoa > Chordata > Aves > Coraciiformes > Brachypteraciidae > Brachypteracias > Brachypteracias leptosomus. The sequence continues at coordinate 316,212 of VYZX01009633.1, read as the reverse complement.
GGGATGGGCTGTGAATGTGGCTGCAGCCAGAAGCCACCAGCACAAGTCACCCAAAGCCACGCTCTGGGGAAGATGCAGAGCTGCCTTCCACCCCTGCACCCCTGAAACAGGGAGATGGGAGAATGCTCAACAATCTTTGGGCTAAATAACCAAGATTTTGCTCATTACTGGCATTCAATTTTGTAAGTAAGCAGACACTCACTTTTTCCATCCTTGACAAAGTCTTGGACCGATGCCTTAACCTCGGGGGCATCAAAATAAAACAATAACGATGACATGGAAAAGCAGCAAGAAGCAAATGAAAAGAATCACATATAAATCAAATCAAGAGCAAAACACAACCCCAGTAAGCAAATGAATTACCACTATCATTGACCGAGTTACGCACAATTACCATGTGCCTCAACATGCAACCAAGGAGATGGGGTAAAAAAAAGAAATTCTATGGTGGGTTTTGTTTGAATACAACTTTTTGAAAGCCTGCCTTTCCTTCTTTACCTGTGACCTAAACCTTAAACTCCAACATGAGCCACCTTTCAAACACCCTGTCCAAGAAAAGATGGGAAAAGAGGATGAGGAGCAGGTGAGGTCCAGTCCTAACACACTTTCAGAGGCAGCATGACAAGTATGAAGAACACAGCCAGGGTCACACTCTGCCTGGTAAAGGAAACAGAGTGTATCTACCTAAGGATGCCTTCCCTTGGTTATACTGGATATGTGATGCTGGACTTTGCAAATCTAAGGAGCAATAAGGATTTTATTGCTGTTCTCAAGACTATTAGCTTCCCCCTCCTGCTGGCTAGAAAGCCCAGTCCCAGTGAGGATGCTTTTCAGGACCAGCCCCAGCTTGTGGGTTTGAAAGCAGAGATGGAGGGACTGCGTGAGTGGTATCTGGAGCATCCTGTGCCCCCCAAAACTGAAAGGACTGAGACCTGTGCCATTTCTCCCCTCCAGATCTGAAAAACCTCGGGTGCAAAGGCTACAAAGAGAAGACCAGTGTCTCCAGAATGACCAGTGTGCCACGGTGGGGTGCACATGGTGGGGCGCACATGCAGCACCCCATTCCGTGGAGCTGGGCAGAGGAGCAGCAGCACCGCACCGTGCAGGCAGCCTGAGCTACGCTGCTAAGAGGGATGACTCTGCCCTTCCCCAGCAGCACAGGGGATGCCCCCCCCTTTCCCCAAACCCACCCCCGAGGGAGGACCTCCCGCACTCCCCATTCCCGGGGGTCCTCCTGCCATCCCCTCGCAGCCCGGAGCGACCCTGCAAACCCCG
>VYZX01009633.1:297910-310314 GCA_013401335.1 Brachypteracias leptosomus | reverse complement strand
CGTTGGCGCTCGGGTGCCGGAGGTGGCTGGTATCCCCCGGAGCAGCCCGCTAACAAATCTCCTGGGCTGGCTCCCCAGCAGAGCTGTCTGGGATCCCTCTCCCACGGAGAGGCTAATGTACCGTAGACCCGGGAGCTGCTGTGTGGCTCGCAGATCTGCCCCTCNTTAAACTGACACCTGGTTTATTTATTTATACGCAATAATTAAAATTAAGCGCTGCGCCCCGCCGCCGCTCCACGACCCCTCCCCTCCGCCGGTGCCGGCTCTGCCCGCGGGGCTCCAGACACCCGGGCGGAGAAGTTGAGTTTCCCGGGGGCCGCCCCAACCTTCACCTGCCCGGTGCAGCCTCGCCCCGCTCCCACCGGAGGCTTTGTGATCACCGCGGCTTGGCATTTAATTTCCACTCCTGCACAAAATTTTAAAAAAAACATGGTGTTACTTTACGTATAGCTCTGGAGAGAGATATAGATAGAGATGCACAGACACACACACATTTATAGGCGCGCTGCGCGCTCCCGACGCCGCTGCCCCCCAGCCCCTAATGCCTCTCGTTATGTCGGGGCTACCGGGCCGGGCTGCTCCGCGCCGGGACAGACACGTATTGATCCGTGCTCAGAAGTCACGGTGTAGTTCAGAGACTCTGACCAAACAAGATTTCCCTCTCCCCGCCGCCGCCGCTTCTCCAACTTGGCCCATTTAAAGAGCAGAGCCGCTCGCAAGCGCCGCGCCGGCGGCGGGGAGCGGGAGGGGGGGAGCGACGGACGGCGGGGCCAGCGCCGGAGCCGCCAGCACGGCGGGAGTAGGGGTGGGGGGAGCTCCCCGGGGGCTGCCCCGGCTCCCGGAGGTGCCAGTCCCTCTGCAGTCCTGGCTGCTTTCCGTGGTACAGCCCCCCCTGTGAGCGGCTGTCCCCTGAGCAAGGCTAGAGCCTTCTCCTTCCTGATGGAGACACGGTATAAATTTGTTTTCCATTACGAGCTGTGGCAGACATGGGATAAAGTCCATGTGAAACTACCCCGAGAGGACAACGCGGACCAAAATTAAGTGGTGTGGTGGTTAGAGGGATTTGTCACATCAACAAGATGGAGTTCCCTACCTTTGGATGATGAAGAGGATGGACTGTGCACGAAGAGTCCTACCTAGAAAGGAAATAAAAATAAATTATCCTCTTAAACACAGCACAAGAAATATGCCCAACAAGTTTTACATGACGGGGAGAGTTCTGTATGAGTTAGAATCATAGAAAGGTTTGAGCTGAAAGGGATCTTAAAGATTATCTAGTTCCAGCCCCCCTGCCATGGCAGGGACACCTCCCACTAGACCAAGTTGCTCAAAGCCCCATCCAACCTGGTCTTGAACACAACCTGTGCCAGTGTCTCACCATCCTCACAGTGGAGAACTTCTTCCTAATTTCTAATCTAAATCTCCCCTCTTTGAGTTTGAACCCATCACTACAAGCCCTTGTAAAAAGTCCCTCTCCAGCTTTCTTGTAGGCTCCCTCTTCTTGTAGTTCTGCCCTAGAGCTCCCAGAACAACAAAAAGTTCTTAGCTTCATTGTACTGGTGGAGAAGCTGAAGCATGAAGAGGCTGAGATCAAGAACATGAGCACTCACGTCATGCAGCTGCTCAGCCCCGCTTATGAGTGAACACAGACTAATACAGGTGATGTGTTCACACCTGTGCACCCAAGATCTTACAGATGTTATTTTCTGCCCCCCTTAGCTCTCAACTCACAGGTACCTCTCTCTACAAAAAGTCCATTAATGGACCACTTGTGGGACAAGCAGAGGAAACTGCCCCTCTGGGGTTCAGCAGATCTGGGAATGGAATCTAAGCCCCAAACCTGTTTTCTCTTGACACTACTTGACCACAATCCTCGTTTCTTGCCTATTTCTTCTGGAGAAATGCAAGCTCTGGGAGCCATTCTTGCTTCTTGCTCTAATGAAGGAGGCAGATACACATACCCATCAAACCCTCTCATTTAGGCTTTCAGGCTTAGGCTCTTATTCTTAATGCTTCTGATTGCTCAAGATGACAGGGGAAAAATCACTTTCTATTATCACCTAATGAACCAAGGAAAATGCTTGGAGGAGGTTCTGGGAGACAGGGGCGTTCTCTGTGGAAGTGTATAAGAGGATTCTGGATGGAGGTCGGGTGAGAAGGCCATACAGTGAGAAGAACTGTTCCCAGAAAGCCTCCATGCTTGGTACACCTAGAACTGCACTGAGCTCTCTGCAAAGGCTTGAGAACTACTTCAGGCTCCCTTTGACTCCATCTTCTTGGCTTCACAGGACTGATTCCTTTTCAGTTTTACAGGGAATTTTTTCTTAGAGCCTTCTTTTTTACAGACATAGGGGTTACTATTCTTCTTCCATCTTCGTTCCCAATGGCAACTTCACCTCCAAGTGTAGCGAGAGCTTGGCCACAGCCTTCTCCAAAGCCAAGTCTCCATGATTCCTCCAGGAGGGGTCACAGCAGAGCAGAGCAGGAATGGCCCGGATCCTCCAGGAACAAATCCTTCTGTGGTACTTACTTCTAGACTTCTGAGATCCCTGTGGTTCAGATGCACGCTCCAATCTGACAGCACTTTGCATTCCCATCCAGCCTGCCCCTAGTCAACAGCTGTAATTAAACCTTCCCTAACCCAGAGGACTTTTATTTACCTTTATTTTAAAGGAAAAGGTGACTTGCCATGGAGGTTTTCCCACAGCATGGCAGCTCCATTGCCTTTTAGCTCTAAAGAAACGGGGCTCAAATCTGGACCTAGTCATAAGTGAAGTGAATATGCTGAGTTTTCATTCTAGAAGAGCAGCATCTACTTGGCTGTGTTTCATTCCTGGAAAAAAACAGACACTTGATGCCAGTCGTGCCATAGGGGCACTGGCCAAGCTGCACAGAGGTCCCAGGGCTTCTCACACACACATGAGGTATTCTGGCAGAACTCGGGGAAGTTTGGGGGGATTCAAGAGGCACAGGGTCAGGCTGATCCTATCAGTCTCTTACAAGCACTAGAAGTTATCAACAAGTCTTTCCCAAGCCCTCCTCACCATAATCAAGCGCAAGAGCTCTCTGAATTCGACAGCAGGAGCCTGAAGTTGTTCAGATCCAGTCTCTTAACAGTAGAGCTTTCAGGATTAGTGTAAACAGATTCCCCACTGGAGAGCAGATCAGAGAGATCTGAGCAAATCCATGCCCAGGTGATTAGAGAGGGAACCAGGTAGTCTTTGTAAATTCCACACTGAGCAACTGGAAGACGTTTTCAAGTCCAGGGGCACAAATCACCCTGTCTTTTTGTGGTGTGTTTCCACAGCACCTACCAAAGTGAAAGCATGATTCCTAATTTGCCCACAGAGGCACTGCCACAGCAAACACAGTAAATAGTGATCATTTTCCAACGTTTAGCTCTCCACCTCTGGAATACATCATGATGGATTGAAACAAAACCTGGACGGTTTATTTCTCTCAGGTCAAATGTGTCAACAACTGCAAAGAGCTGGCTGTGCTGTGAAGCATTTTACAAGGAGAGATGATGCTTCAAGCACAGGTCTGAAAGTTGAGAGATAAGGATTTTCCTCCTTATTCTATCACCCGTTTCATGGATAAATTACTTATCCTGGATATGCCTCCATTATTCTACCCATAAAAGGAGGGGAACCTTCCTAAATGTAACTTGTTATTTGCATGTGTGACAGTAAACCTCGGAGTTTCTAACTGAGATCAAAGGTCCTTTGTGCTAAGCCTTTTAAAAACTCATTGCAGATGCAGGCCCTGCCTCTTTACAGGAAAGACAGGTTGAGGCTGGGAGGAGAGAGACACCCAGGTACATGCAGAATGACCAGCTTGAGTTCAGAAAATAATGCAGAGCTTCTCTCTTTGCAGGATCCCAGCACAGATGCTCCACACGCTGTCTCTGGCACCTTCATGCCTCTGCCTAAGCTCAGGTAAATGAACAGCTCGGATGTTTGGTCAGCACAGCCACGTCTAGAGCACTGGTCTTGCTGACCTCCTGAGTCAAACTCAGCAGATTCACTTCACTTATGACTAGATCTAGTTTTGAGTGAGCAGTTCTTCTCACCTGGCCTCCACCCAGAACCATTAGTCCAAAGCTAAGCCAGCAAAGTTCTGTCCCGTACACCAGAAGGGCTGAGATAATAAAACAATTGGTGTAGTATCCACTGAATCACATTTTCCCCAAAGAAGTTGGGGTGCTTAACCTTTTAAGACTGCAAGTTACCAGCTCCTCTCTCCACTTCCCACTCTTTGCACAGAATTACCCTGACACCACCACACCAGGGATGGAAAGCAATAACTCTGTCCCTACCAAGCCCACCAAAAGAGAGGGAAGGGGACCAGAAAGCCACAGCACCACCAGCCAGACTGATGCTTCCCCTGGCCTCTCTCACAGTCTCAGAGGACATCAAGGCTGAGAGCCAGGATTCTCTGCTTTTTGTGGTTTATTCCTTGCCAGGTGTAGCCCAGCACTACGCTGGCTGCATGTGAAACACCAGCCATGCTGCCCCAGTCATGCTCAGCAGGATCAGGATGGGAGGTAACAGCAGCCTCAGGCCAGACTGCTTCATTATGAGAGAGATTCTGACAGCCCAGCAGCAAGAGCAACAGCAGGGAGGGCACAGGTGGGGATTGAGGGGAGGGGGGTTGGGAAGGAGGACGGGGCTTTACCTCTGAAATAAATGCTTTCTCAGGAACTGCTGAGTTTTTAACCCCACTGATACAGAACACTGCCTTTTGCACCCAGTTATTGGGGTGAAAAAGGAGCACCGTGGAACTCAGAGGTTTTTCTGTCTGTCTTGAAAGTCTTATGAGCTCACACAACAAACCAGAGCTGTTCATGGCATATATCCCCACCTAATGCAGGCACTTTGCCTGGGACAGCCAGTGGTGGCTTAACCAACTCTCTTCTTTCACAAAATACCTCTTCCAGCTCCCCTACAAGTGCTCTGTATGCCACAACAAGCTTAAATTAAAAAGGTACAATCCTATTTCCATTAAAACCAACGTCAGATTTCTACTGACTTAACACTTCAGTATTCTTGTCCCCCACAACATAGCAAGAGATCGTCCTTCTCTGCAAAGGGTTTGGAAAACAAGTTTAGCTACACTCAATGATGCCTCCATGATGTGAAAAAAAGCACTTACAGAAATCACCAGTGGAAAAAGGCTGATGTTATAGTAACCAATCCCTCTGACCCTTCACTTCTAAGGCAAGACCTGCCTTACTTTTGCTATTCCAGTGCTTGGGCAGCTTCCCTGCACTCTCTGCAGTAACTATTCTTCTCTGCACATACTGCAATTAAAAATGCATCTTTCTCCCTTATCTGCTCCTCTCCCCTCAGAGGTTATTTACTGCTAATTTATAACTGTTCTGAAAGACTTGATACCAGAGTTGTAACACAGGAAAAAGCCTCCACCAGGTTCTCTTTTCCCTAAAGCCTTTGTTCTACTCTGCTCCACTGCTGAGAAAAACTCAGTGTATCAGGAGATGGTGAAATGATGGTCACATTGTATTAATCTAGAGCTTGGCTGTGTCCCAACATTTGTATAGCACTTTTTCCTCCTCCACTTCCTAACCTCCTACAATCATAGTAACAAAAAGATGGACTGCAAAACTGCCTATCCAAGAATTTGGGTATGGCTGGAATCTATTGCTGAGTTAAAACAATAAAAAATCAGTGACCATTAAAAAGAAGGCATCATTAGATGTGCCAAACTGCCATAAAAGAATGAGCTGTGGGTCTCTCCCTTAATTCACAAGTGTATATGAACACGTGTCCACAAACAGAGCACTTCTTTTAGGTTGGGCAGATGAACCTTGTTAGCTAATCCTTGGGAGTGATGTGTAATCAAGGTGTGCCTGCTTTTCATACACACTAGAAAGATCAAATTAAAGAGGAGGTAGAACCTGCCTTGACCAATTTAGGTGCTGAAGTGCACATGACCTGAGCTGACTTACAGTTTTCGAAGACATTAATTAGAGCTAACATGTTCTCAAGTCTTTAGATCATTGGGGCATCTCTGCAGACAGGTTTTGTATTGTTCTAATTCTCTTTTCTAGAAGCTGATGTAATGCAGTCAATGCCCTAGTACTGATGGGATTAGCTTACATCACCTCATACTCATAACTGCACCCTACTAGAGCTGTGCAAATTCCACTAGGAATATTTCTGAACAGTCACTGCAACAGCAATATCAAACTTTATGTATAGATCATGATAGATCAAACTTTATGTATAGAAAGGCCCTAGTCAGGGATGTCTCCCCTGCAGTTCCAGGTATGACTGCAGCAAGTGTCCACCTGCCATAGCTAAATGTTACTGAATGAACACCAGTGCTCTGAGGAGACACCACAAAGCAGCTCCATCAACATGGACCCATCTTTCCATAGGGAATTCTCACTGCTGAGCTTTCTCTGCACTTGTTCCATGACTCTCCAGGTCAACACCAGTAGGGGAAAGGAGCCACAACTTCAGCATCACTGTGACCAGAACCTTACGTGGTCTCTTCTCCACATATATTGTATTTGAACAAAACATACCCAAAGACATACCCACAAACAGGCACAGGGATAAGCAGAGTCTCAGTGAACAAACACACACCAAGAGCTTTGTACTCACTGCTCACTTGTGCCTCCATCACTGTCAGTAAATGCTGGGTCAGGACCAGGTGAAGACTTGTCTTGGTTGGGTTTGGTGTTCCTTTCTTTTAACTCTGCCATTCCTACAAAAAGAGACTCATTTGAGTAAACTTGTTGCCATGACTACACTGCAACAGAGTGCTTCAATCTGACAAAAACTTCAGAAAAGAATAACAAAAACATATTTATTCTATAAAATAGAATAAATAAAAATAATGTTTATTTATTCTATAAAAGAATAACCAAAACAAAGGGTATTTTAAAAACGTGTAAACAGGCATTTATCCATTTAAATCTTCTCGTGGTGATGTGAGTTCTTTGGGGGAAGAGTTCTACAGCTCCATTTTTCTCAAGTTCAATAACTCAATCACTGAGCAAAACCAAGTAATTGAGAGATATAACACCCCACCAGTGGCAAACAGAAATGGCAGAGCAAGCAGCTCACAGGTAATTTTGATGCCTAATGCCTGAAGATGTTCTAACTCTTTGGCAAATACTGACAAACAATTTGTTCACAGCAGGAGAGAAGGATTTTGTTTGTTCCTGGCTTAGCCAAAACTGACCTGTATGAGACATGGCACAAAATATTTCCAGTCACTCAAGTGTGCGAATTGTCAGCACTCTCAGAAAGTTTAAAGTTTTGCACCAAGAGGAGAAGATAAAAAGGCATTTTGAGCATTGCACTGTTCACAAAAGGCACTTTTTCATCTGTGGGCTGGAGCAGAGTTACCCACAACTGTGGATAAAATCATAAAATCATAGAATCTTATAATGTTTGAGGCTGGAAGGGGCCTCCAGAGCTCATCTGGTCCAACCTCCCTACCCCAGCAGGGACATCTCTACCTAGGGCAGGCTGCTCAGAGCCCCAGCAAGCCTGACCTTGAAGGACTCCAGGGCTGGGGCCTCCACCCCCTCTCTGGGCAGCCCATTCCACTCATCTATCACCCTCAGATTCAAGAACTTTTTTCTAATATCCAGTCTAAATCTCTCCTTTCCTAGCTTAAAACCAGTGAACATGATGGGAACAGCTACAGCCCTGTAGCAGTTGACCCCTAGCTGTGGTATTGACAACCTGGCACCCAGCACATGCACTCAGAAAACAGATTCTGGGTAAAAGAGAGCAAATTTCTCTTTGTTTTGTGCCCTGAGAAAACCAGGAAAAGTAAAATATTGAAGCTGAGGTTCTGTGTATCAGTTGGTAAGAGACACTCCTGAAAATGCAGTTTGGCTTTATGGCAGTGATCAGCATTTCAGTCACTACCACTTCAGCCATATGGGAGCTGGCACCTCATCCTCAGCAGGCTGACAGATGTGCCAACAGCTGTAGGGCCAGAAAGCTCAAGAAACTTCATTTTCCACTACCTGGGAAAGACTTAGAAGGAAGTTGGGGCCAATGAGAATGAGTAGTGGAGGAAAGAGATCTTTTTAAGCTCCTGTCTTCTAAGTACATCAAGCATACAGACATTTCTCACACATGCTTTGCACCCAGAAGCACCTCTGGCATTAGCCATAAACCACTGCATATAGGTTAAGGCTGCACTGACCCTAAAATAAAAAAGCCTAACCCATTGTAAATATCCAGAAGACACTCCAGTCTATTACTGCCCAACTATTTGTTGCTTTCCTTCTGTTTTTAAGGAGCGTGCCCCTGTGGTGTGGTCTCTAATCACAATTATAGCACTACACTGATTAGGATGCACATGGGAGCAGCATGGGAAACAAATATAAAATTGTCTTGACAAAGTAACTGAAGGCATTTATAGGGATGGTATCGCTTTTAATTAGCCTTAATTCCTAAAGAATTATTACTTGCTCCAAAAGAAATCTTTACGGATCCATAAATTATTGAGTGCAAGATTCTCCCCCTCTCTCCTACTAATACCCGAGAGAGCAGCCCCAGTGTAACTCACCAGGGAATTCACTGTATTTGACAGCAAGAATGCTCCTCGTTCTAACATATTTGGTATTTTCATGAGAACTACAAAGATTGTATCAGTTCTTGGAAATCACCTCCCAATCTGGATTAACCTTCAGACTCCCACAAACATGTTGTGCTTCTCCCAAGCAATCTGTTTGTACACATGTGTACATAAACACATACATTGGCTGTACACAACTATGGGATTTTATATATTTATATTTTATTTTGTAGTTTGCTTCTTGGGCAAGCGTGTTTTAATTCCTAAGGAGATGCTTAGGAATTAGAGGTTGTTAGAGGGAGGAGCTGGCACAGCCCATTTATCTGTGTCACCAGGGTATCTAGGCGCTGTTATCTCAATTTCAGATCCGAGCTGATTATGGAAAACTTTTCCTTAGAAAGCTGCTGGCCCTTTGGGAACACCAATGTCCTCTTCTGGGACATTCCCTGGGACTGTCACAAGAGCAGAGTTTGCCTAAGAAATTTACCATTAAAATTATAGAGACATTTCTTACTGCCTAAGTCCCACTTGGGAAGCTTTTCTGAGAGAAATACTTTTCTGATCATATTTGCATTACTCAACTGGGGAAAGACATCAATATTTAGAATAATAAGAGATCATACTGTTATACTTACACTACTTTACAACTTTTTTTGAAGCAAATAGACCTCAGTCCCTCTCCATTCCATCAGTACCATGCCACAGAAGAAATTCTGGCCACACTCAGAAACCTGCCATGCAATGAGAGTCTGGACCCAGAGCTTCTGTGAGACCAGGTGTTTGGGGAGTGGATTTATCTCCTCATGGAACAGACAGGAAAAATCCCCCCCGGCTCATTTCTGCTAATACCTTCATCTGTGGCCCATTAATGAGCAACTTATTGCAAAAATTACATCTTCACATTTCAAGTTGTTGCACTTATGTTGGATGTGTTGCTCATGAAAAGCTCCAGCTGCCAGAACCAGGCTTCCAACATGCATGTTTGCAATGACTGATTCAAAATTCCCTTTCCGTTGGTGTTCTTGGAGCTGTCTTCAGACTTGCTGTTGCTGCAGCAGCTACCACTAAATGCCACTAAATCAGTAAATCCATTTATTGGAATAGTCATACAGAACTGCAGCAATGAGACACTAACTTAATCCAATTCAAGCCTCTTCTAAGCAGGAGGAAATAAACATCCAGCTCTGTTCTCCATGAAACTTGAGTAACAAAGGGTGGAACCTTGAGGATGTATAGGGGAGAGAAAAGGCCCTTTAGGAGACAATACAAATAAGCCCTAAAAATAACAGGGACAAGAAGGGGGTGTCCCAAGCACTTCTTTATCAAAGCCCTGAAAACACCTCTGGGACTGTCCAAGGCCCTTGATTCAAGTTACATCTTTCCATCAGCTCCCTAAAACACTCAGCAGCAACATCTGGAACCCCCATCCAATTAGAAGATGAAATGCAGGAGGATCAAAGAGAGTTTCCCAGCTCTCATGAGAACAAGCTGGAACGTGGGATAATTAGCAGCTCCTGACTGCTGCTAACCACCTCTCTCCTTAGTATTTTTCCCTGGCCTTCCCACCTGCATGTGCAGTCCCCTCCACCTCCAGAGGACCAAGATCCCCACGGTGTGTGTCTCTTTTAACCTGCCTGTAGCAACAGTTGCCTTGACACATCCTAGAAGTTCATAGAGGTCTCTCTTCTCCTCTCCCCAAGGAGGCAAAGCCTTTTGGGATGTGTTTTCACTGCTTGGGAGTGGGAGTGAGGACAACAGATTGGGAGCTCTGGGGATCCTGGTGTATCTGAGGAGGAGCAGGAGACACCAGGAGAGAAATACAGCTGAACAATAAATAGTATTTACTTTGCTTCTTGTATTCCCCCATGTCCAAGGAGTTCTGATCTGGATCAGAGAGGCAGGGGACCCTCGAGCTGCATCACTGGCTTGGGTTTAAGGCGGCTGCTCTTTCCAGGAAGAACAGCTCAGCAATTCTCCTCTATCCAAAGGACAGACCAGTACAGAGGGAAAGCTTAGACTGGCATCCTCATCACAAACAGAAGCAAGACCCTTTCCCTATAGGCCATGGCTTCTCCACAAGGCGGGTGTTTCCTTCTGACAAGTCCACCAACAAATGAGGCCTCTCCCCAATGCTCTGGTGCTCCTGTCCCATCACCAAGAGCAGGCTCATGTCACAATCCCAGAGACAAAACCCATGGAGGGACCCTGGTCACACCATCCACTGACAAAAGAAACTAACTGGTTGGGCACACAAGAAATCTGCATGCAAAGAAATGAACAAGCTGAACTAAGGGTGAAACGTTAACGAAGATCTGGAAAGCAGTAGTAGATCCTTAGATTAGAGATACCCTAGGAACATAACTCAGGCAGCAACAGCAGATAAGGTGAGCCTAGGGATTGCGTTCAATTTTATCTTAAAAATCCAACTTTACATCCAGTGACTCAACAGAACTACAATAAATCATGTAGCAGTGCTGTCAGCTGGATTTGGAGCATCACAAACAGCACGCTGTGTGGCTGCCAGGATGACACAGCTCTGACCCCATTCTCCAGTCCAGGCTGTCCACTGCTTGAGCTCACACAATCACACACCCTGGAGCTCCTCGAAGGCTCTCCCAGGCAAACCCATGGTCTCAGTCTCACCGTGGGACCTGCAGATCTTGGAGCTGCAGTCCCAGCCTTTTGCAGCCCACCGTCCAGAGCAGCTCTGCTTGAGCCTACACTCTCTCTGACCACCATGTGAAGGCACGGGCTCCAGTCACCAAGAATTCTGCAAAACCAAATTTTCTCTGCTTGACAGGGACTTCTGAGCTTGTGAATGAGGAGGGGATGAGCTTGTTCAGATTATCTGAGTTTCAGCTAACTGATGGGATGCTCTTGTAACGGTGTCTCCAGCTCCACCAACCCAACCCCCGATTAGAAGTACATTAGATTCCTTTTCTCTAACTCAGCTCCAGCCTGTTTTTAACAGCCAACCCTCCTTCCAAGCCCTCAGAAAAACCTTTTCTCCCTCGCCAGCCACCAGCCGCTCCCGGAGCCGCCAGCCCCGGCGGAGGGGAGGAAGGGAGGAGCGCTGGTACCGAGCAGGGGCACAGCCTGACCGGCCCGTCGCTGCTCGGGAACCCCCCCGGCAGGGTCCCCGCCGCCGCCGCGGGTTGCTGGCAGCAGCCCCGGAGCCGCAGCGCTGCCGCCGGGGAGAGAGGTAATAAATAACCCGGGGAGCGAGGCGCGGAGCCCGGCGGGCGGCGCAGACTCTGACCTGACAAATACCCACTGGAAAATCATCACCTCCCGCCCCCGGGAGCCTGGAGCCAGCNCGGTGCCACACACACAGAGTACCGAGCTTCGCCTTTCCCGGCGGGGCTGCGCCGGCCCCGGGTTGCCCCGGCTCAGCTTGGTGCCGGGATGAAGAGGGACGGGTCTCCCCCCCCCCCCCCCGACTCCCCCCGGGGGCCCGGCAGCGGGCGATGCCGGGGCTGTCCGGGGTGTTGGGACNGGAGCTGTCCGGGTTGTTGGGAAGGGTTTCCCAGTCTGCAGGGACACCCCGTCCCACTGATGTGTGCCCAGCCCTAGAGTCTCCTCTCACCTGCTCCAGGAGAAGACGGCACCCAATTTCCCAGGGGTAGCGAGGAGGAAAAAGGGGGGGGGAGAGAGGGGGGAACGGATGGATAGATGCTTTTTTTTTTCCCCGCTCTATGCAATAAAGTGTGATTATAAAGAATATAACAGGGAGCACAGCTTGAATTCCAATTGGTGGAGCGCCTGTTGTTAACCATCAGGGAACTATTTATTCTCGAGCCTTACTGATGCTCCCTGGTCAATAATGATAAAGGGGG
>VYZX01009633.1:279280-297889 GCA_013401335.1 Brachypteracias leptosomus | reverse complement strand
GAGGAGAAGAAGTTGAAGCCATTATAAAGAAGCAATCACATTACAGAGGAGCAGCAGCAAGAGCCCCCCCAGGATCTGTGATTCCCTTAGGTCATGTCTGGTGTGCTCAGACCACTGGCCACTGTCAGTATTTACCCTGCATCATTAACCCACCAAACAGTTTTTTTTTTTCCTTGCCAGAAATGACTGATTTCTGAAGCCTGATGGCAATCATCATTCGGGAGACAGAGCAGTTGCTCCCCTGCTGCTCAACTATCTCCAGTGATATTTAATAAATAAATAAAATAGCTGGGTGGTTGAGCAGCTCCTCAGGAAAAAGGGAAGAAAATGTGTCTATTTATTGTGATTAAATATTTGCTGCTCCCTAAGTCTGACACTTACTGCTACCTACAGACATGTGGCATATGTGTGTGCTTGCCCTAAGCCCTCATCAACTCACAAAACATTATGATTTATTGTTGGGGCTGTTGTTACATCTTAGAACTATCTTGTATGAGGTGCTGTGCAGACAAAGGACACGGGATGGTCCCTGTCCCAAGCACCAGCTGATGCACCCCAAGCCTCTGCTCTTTGCATTGCTCAATTCCACATGAGTTCTGCCAATATTTCAAATAGGATCAGAGTCACACCAGGCCAGCTTTAGAAACTCCTGGCATCCAAAGTGGATGCCAGATCAAAAAAACCAAACACGGCGCAGAAACCTAAGCTCAGAGTTTGTTTCCTTTGCTCTGCCTCAGGGGAGCTGGTTCTATTTGAAGGGTTTTGGTTAACTCCTCCTTTACTCCTCACCCCATCACAGGGGCTCCACGCAGGGCTGCACACAGATCTCAATACCCAGCAAAGACGATTTATGCCACGTTACAATGCACAACCCATGCCAAAAAGCAAACTTCCATATCACAAAACAGCACTTCACCCACTGCTCTATTCCCAACCCCAAAATGGGTCTCAAAAAGTTCTTCCTGACTCTGCCTTAGACCTTTTCCCTCAACTGAGACAATCCCTCATCACAATCATCTAAATCATGGCCAGTGAAGAAGTGGGAGGTGCAATGTTGGTTTTATTGCTGTGATGGTTTTCCCATAACCCAAAAAATCTGCCCCTCCTTGCCACAAACATTAGCTCTGGGAAATCCAGGTTTTCTGGCAGCTTTGCCACCTCCCATGTGCATTCAAGGAAGTCCTAGAAGCCCAGTAATGAGTGAGGAGCAAAGAGCAGGAGCCACAGGGAGTGCAGCTATGGTGGAGGATGAGCTTTATGGGGAGCAGAGCCTGCACAGGAGATCACAGAGCAAACGGAGCACAATAGAGAAGGCAAACATGGGGTGTACAAGGAGAATCACAGTCACCTCAAAGCCAACAGCAGCATTTTCCTAAGGAAGGGTCATGGGTTCCTTATTGCATCTCCCCTCTCTTTCCTCTGTTACCTGCTGTGCCCTTGACTGGCGTTTCCAAAGGAGCTCAAGGAGTGGCCCAGCTTTAAATTTTAATGTGGATGAAACAATAGGGCCTTGGCCATGAAAAATTGAAGTTTATACATTTCAAAAATACCCTTATTTTGCACAGTGAAGACAAAAGGTCTGAGGGAGTGGAAGGCGCATGTCCCTGGGCTCCCCTGAGACTTGGTTCTGA
Organism: Brachypteracias leptosomus; assembly: GCA_013401335.1. Classification (NCBI taxonomy): domain Eukaryota; kingdom Metazoa; phylum Chordata; class Aves; order Coraciiformes; family Brachypteraciidae; genus Brachypteracias; species Brachypteracias leptosomus. The sequence continues at coordinate 296,258 of VYZX01009633.1, read as the reverse complement.
AAGTCTCACTCTGAGACAGCTCCACTCTCCTTTACATTTCTTTGAAGATTCTGCCTTTAGCCTGCAGAGCAGGTTCCTGCCTTCAGGTTTCTGGTTTGGGGAGCTAAGTTATCCTGTTACCAAAGAGAGGAGAAGATTTCCAGGGTTCTGGAGCAGATGGCACCTCACTTTAGGTCTTGCAACAACAGACAAAACAGGGCATCTTTTTGCTCAAGAACCCAAGTGACAGGCTAAGGCTCCTTCAGGCAAGCACAGAAACATTACTGGTGACTTCGAAAGCATTATTCACTTGATTACTGTCATTTACACATAGGTACCCAAATGTAATGCTGCCTCTTAAGCTGTGGAAATGTCCCTAAATTAGGGGGAATTTTAAGAGTGGCACCGAGTGAAGCTGTTGTTGTAAAGCAGCCCAGGAAGGTTCCTCCCCAAGCAGAACAAGGATCAGCCTGCTTTAAGGGAAATCATGATAAGCATCTCTTTTAAGAGGCAAGATGGAAATCTAGAATAAGCAGGAGAAGGGAGGGACATTGTTCTCTGCTGCCAGCAACAAGCAACTCCTATTGACACCGTTAGTTATTCACACTCAGCAGCAAAGAATCTGGGGACCACGACCTTGGTTTGTAGATTTGGGACAACTAAACCCAAATGCTTCTGCAGAAGCCAAGAAATGAGGTTCATTATAGCTCAGAAGCATCAGAGTGTTTAGGGAGAAAGCCCCATTTCTTCCCCAGCACAGGGCTGCCTGTCTCTGCCATATGATGCCTTCTCTAAGCTCTTTTAGGGGCAGGGGTATAAATCATAATAAAGCCATGGCACGGTATATAAATCATAATAAAGAATACTGATACGTAATAAGGATGAATAATATTAAGGGAACTGTGTGTGAGAGCAAGAGCCTGCACACACCATACACACAACTGCACAAATACAGGTAGAAAAGGGGGTTGTTAGTGTTTTTCAGAGGGAACATTTTTTTCTCAGTGGATATTTTGCTGTCAGCACATTGACCCCATTGACTCCAGCAGAGGGAAGGCCAGTGAATAAACACGTGCAGGTATTAGAATGCTCAGAGGGTCATGAACAGACATCACAGGGGGAGGCTGAAACCACCCAGCTCTGCCTGGATACAAAGCTTTGGGCTGCACTATGTCACCTGAACAAATCAAGGAGCAGGTATTTTAATTAATTAATTTATTTTTTTTTGCCTTTAGAGGTTGGACCAGATGATCCCTGATGTCCCTTCCAAGCTGGCATTCTATGATTCTATCACACTAACCACTGTCCCCTTCCACTGGTGCTTCCAAACATCAGGAGAACTCTCTGCCCACACTTCTACTACCAAGAGCATGCCTGGAAGAGCGTCAGGGATCCCCACTGGCTGTAGGGCTGCTTGCCTGGTTAGGGAAGATATGGTTCCCTGAAGGCTGGAAGAAACTGCAGGAGATTTTCTGGTAGCAGTTGTAATAAAGGGAACTCAAAAAAGCTGCCACCTGGATAGCTCTAAATATCCAACCTCATGCTGCTGAGGAAAGAGAAGTGGAGAAGAGAAACACAAATGATGTGAAAAAAAGAAGTCGAGGAACACAGAGCAGCTGGAGCAAGGAAAGGGAAAGGCAAAAATCCTCAGTGTCCAGCAGGATGCCCTGATCCTCATGTAAAACCAATGCATTTATACATAGAAGGGACACAAAGACAAGCCCATGGCTGTACATTAGAGTAAAAGAGTAAAAGCACGGAAGGGTTGGACTAGCTGACCTTTGGAGGTCCCTTCCAACCCAAACCATTCTATGATTAAAGACTCAGAGGGACTGGGAGGTGAGTCTAGATGGAAGTAGGAGTCTCCTTTCCTGCCTACAGCACCTGGCAGGCTGCTGGAGCTCATCAGAAAGGCACAAGAACTCCAGGCTGTACACCAGGCATTCTAACTAGTTTTAATACGATGCAGAGTTTGATATACTCCCCAAATCCCAGGATTTATTAAGCATGGCTCTGCTGCTGCCACTTCTAAAGCAATAAAGCTGCAAGTGTCAAAGAAAGAGGTTCCTGGTTTTATCTCCTTTGTTTTGTGGGACTTTTTTTAATCTGAAGCTCAATTTAGGGGAGACTCTGCTGATGGTTCTACCACCTCACTCACCTATTATGGGAGGGGGGTTTTCTCACCATTTTTTCATGCTGGCTGCACAAAAACCAAATCAAACTGTCCTCTCAGACCTGAGGAGTCCTTTGTCCCCACACCCTGCTCAGCCTCCAGCACTTCCAAGAACCATTGGCAACCTCTGTGCATTTTTAAACTGCATTTAAAACCAAAGGTGGTTTGATGAAAATCTCTAAAAGTCCATAATTCCAACAGCATGGATGAGCCTTGGAAAAAGTGGGAGAAACAAGATACAAAGGAGAAGGTGAGAAGCCAGACTAGAGGACACCCAAACACAATGCTATAATTCACAGGCATCTAACACACCCTGGGAAGCATAAAAGAGGATAAAACCAGCACCACCAGAGGTTCTCCACCTGGAAAACACCCCTGCATGCTTACCTCCAACTACAAATCCAGGCTCAGGAGCTGGGCAAGAATAATCCTAATTTTAATGTGAATTTATGTAGGTGAGAAGGACTAGACCTCTTCTGAATTTGCCAAGTTAGGGGAGCAAAATGGGATATTTACCCCTCCTACTGTCCTGCCCTCAGGTATCACCACTCAGGTGATGGGGATGGAGAAGCTGGTGACCTATCCCCCAAGTCCTCACCTCTCTAAGGAGGCAGATGAGAAGTTTAAGCTCTAATTTCAAACTGCTAATTGCAGAAATGGATCCCCTTTGACTCTCTACAGATGTGTTTGTGCATTTGCAGAGGAGGGAAATAAATGTATTCGAGATCTTCAGGGCTAGATGCTAAGATCAGAGCAAGAAGTAAATTTCCCAGTATTTAAATAGCCCAACAATTTAACTTACTTTCCATGTCCTTCTCTTTTACAGGTAGATTTGGGCTTCTCAGCTCCCTGCAAAAACGGATTGACCTGTAGATTAGCCTGAAGTTTTTGGTGTGGTTGGGTCAACTGATTTTCCACAAGAGCTTGACTAGAAAACCCCAGGGACAACTAGACTGGCCAAAGGCAAGAGGGTGGCTGGGTTGGTGTAACTCCCCAGAGCTGACTAAATGGGGACTACTGGTCAAGATATATCCAGTTCCATTTCAAGCCTGATGAAACAGAATTCCCAATCACTGAATATTAGAAGCAGCACAAGGGAAAGATTGCTTAGCTGGTTAAATGTGTATTTAAAATGCTGATAACCCACACTGAGATCCAAGGGGAAAAAAAAATGTATTTATCATTGTTATTAACAATAATAGAAATAAAACCAGCTTTAATAGCATGCAGGGTTTGATGCATTTCCCAAATACAAGGATTTATGAGTTTAAAGCCTGGGTATTTATTTGTTTCTCTCTCCCCAGTCCTGCCCCCCCCTTCCATCCGTCTTGAATTTTTAATGCACATTGTTTCTAATGTCAGCCGTTTTTCTTGTAAAGGTTTTTTTGACATAACTTTATATTGCTACATCCTTTTGTTGTTGCCATTCCCCATCCTTGTTAGAGGCTCCACTCCCCTAATGAAGCTCGTCTCCTGCCAGGATAATAAAAGGGAATAGATACAGAGCTGGAGTGAGGCAGGGAGAGGTGTGTGCATGTGTGTGTGGCTGGTTAGAAATAAGGGTGACACAAAATAAGTGCAATAATGGCTTGTTCTCCAGGGCCTCCCCAGGCTCTCCCCAACATCTGCAGCTCTGTGTGCACACACATGGATGTACACACACAGTCTCTATGGATCAGGTTTTAGACACACTGATGGTGTGGAAGGATGTGTTTGGAAGATGTGTCTGCCAAATTTAAAAAACAGGACTCAAAGTAGCCCAGTGAATTCCTAGCCCTAAATTTCAGAGCTACCCTTTTAGTGTTTCACACTAACAAGCTGATTAAGCCTGTTCAGTGGCTTTCTAGCTGTTGTCCCTCTTTTTTTTCCCTCCAATTCATCATCATGAGTGTCTAGTAAATGAGAAGGCACCTTGCTCCTGTTGCCATTCAGAAGAAGAAATAAAATTCTTTCCACAGCCCAGGAATTGACACAGATCTCTGCCATCCTGTATGTAACCCCCTTCTCCTTCCAGAAGCACAGACCTGTTAGTGCCATGTACCCACTGGCATCTTTTGAGCACTAACAGCTGCTGCAAAAACCATCCTGTAACCTGGAGAGGAGTCCATCACCTCTTTAATGCCTTCCAGCCTCAGGAGCAGCCTCTTGGGCTCTTCTGGGGCAATTCATGGGCTCACTATAAGCTATGGAAAAAAATTCACAGAATCACAGAACGTTAGGGGTTGGAAGGAACCTCGAAAGATCATCTAGTCCAGCCCCCCTGCTGGAGCAGTCATTGCCAGACTCTACAATCTTCCTTTCTCTTCTGCCCATTGAGAATAAGAAACTTAACACTTCTATAACTGTCCTCAAACTTCTAACCACATCTATAGGTCCTCATTATCTCACAGTTTCAGTGTGATGGAGGTGGTCAGTGATTACACTTGTCTGATAAAGAAGAGAGAACTTAAATAAGGCTCCTGGGGACACAGAACAAGCAAGTGGCAGAGGCAGGGGAAAGACCTGAGGGGTTGTGACACCCAGGTCCTCCTCTTTCTGATACACACCATCATCTGCTCAATATTAATGCCTGCTGAAGGCTCTGCAAGACCTCAGTGCCTAACATCACTTATCAGAAGAAACCTCCAACCTCCTCTGAGCAGCTCAATCACTGCAGGTCAGTGTTAATTAGCCCAGATCTGCAACACTTCTAAAAAAAGAACAGAGATTTTAAACAGGCAATGAAACCCAAAGCCCCTTGGAGAAAAAAAAAAAATCCACTGTGATTTCAATTTCTCCTGCATCCTCTATCCCTGCCTGCTGCAGAATGCCAGCAATGTTATTCTTGTTTCCACAGAGGTGCTTCAAACAGCTGCTTCTCAGCGTTGAAGGCGCGGAACGAAGCTCTGCCTGCTGCTGATAAGATGCAGGGAGCCAAGTGACTCCCCAAAGGTGCTTGGGGATCAGGCTTGTGTGTGATTCAGCTGAAAACTCCAGTTTTCTGGCCCAGCAATTGCTGGGATGCAGCCACACCGTTAGCACAGGTCTGGCATTTGAGAAAGGATAGAACTAACAGCAGCAAAGTGGTTTCAGCACTTGGGATCCTGCCTCTCCTTCCAGAAATGGTTTAGACAGGTCACAGCACAAATCTTAGTAACAACAGTGATGATGGGGCTGGCTACTGCTCCTCCTCCTTCCCAGAGAAGGGAGCACACAGGGAAAAGCAGTAAAGAGCTGGTTCCTCCTTAGGCAATGCCTCTTCAAAAGCTCTTTGCCATTAGAAACTGAGAAGGTTCCAGCAATGCACATACAGGTACCCTGAGCCCAAACACACTTAGAGATTACTAATCCTCTTGGATGCTTCAGAAAACCAAGTGCCTATCAGATACACGTGCAGCAATATTATCCTGGGGACTAGATTATTGCATCTTCCAGCAGACACGAAGAGGAAGGGGTCTCTAGTTGAAGTAACAATGAGTAGAAGAATCTGCTTTGACTTGTTTCCAGGGGGATATCCAGCTTTTAAGCACAGCAGCCACATTAACATGAGGAGAACCTCTACATATTCGTGGCTTTCAACATCTGAAATATTTACAGCTATCTACAGCTCTGCTCAGTTATCTGCAGCAGTGCCACGTATTTTAGAACTCCAGAAAGCTCCATCTATTCCTTCCTATCAGACCCATTCTAAAATTTTAAAAAAAACAACAGAGTCATTAAGTCTCGGCTTGGTTTACACACTAACTCTACACTAAAAAGCTTAATTGAAATTTCAGGTGGAAATTAATCTAGTCACTTCTTGTTACCTAATGGATTTTGATCTCCTTCTCCACGCTGTGACAATTTCTGGTGTGGTAAGGGAGGTCTGTTTTAAAGAAGGCTGTAATTAGGAAGTCTACAGGGAACTGTAGGTCAGGACACAGCTCTTGCTAAACCAGAAAAACAGGACTGACTGGGACAATTGACAGGCTGCAGGAACAAGGACAGATCAGCAAGGAAAATATTTGCAGCATGCAAGATCTGGCTCCATTTTGTCGTTTTCAAGCTGTTTTTTCATAGCTATAGAAAACATCTGACTAATTTTTATAACTAGAACACCATTCATTGTCCTCCTTCCAAAACTCTGGCTGGAAATCCCAGTAGCAGCCTCCAAATAGGAGGACAATACCTGCAAACTGATGGGGTAATCTAACTAGCAACTTTTATCATCAAAATCCAGAAGAGCAGCCTGGAGTAGAAAGAGCAGCTGAATTTAGGCATGTTTTAAGGAAAAATAAAGATATTTGCATGTCTCCACATACATGTGAGCAAGTATTACATCAAATGGGTCACAATGATCAAGAGCCAGTATTGACACAGCCTGGAGATGACCAAGCCCCGGGAATGATGAAGTGCTGCTATTCCTGTGAAAGGACAGGTCACAGTTCTATGAAGTGCAACCAGTTTTGACAGAGCAGAGTAATCAGGGAGATCAATAGACTGCTTCATGGAATGGGGATCCAAGCTCCAGGCTGGATGTGGCTCCTGGAGCAGAAGCCTCCCAAAGAGGCAAGGTCTTGTCTGATTTTCTCCTTCCACCTGCTGAGGCCAGACAGGCAACACAAGCTGTCCCTCATGCACAGCGTGATGCTGCAACTAAAATGTTTCTTTTCAATCCCAAACACTCTATCAGCCCCCAGGGGTTGGTGTGTGGCCTCCAGAACAGGTGAAGTTGTGCAGCATCATTGGTTCACCCCTTTCTTTCTCACAGACACAGCCCTCAACTCAAGCTAAGAGGTAAAACCACAGATTTTCCCCTACAACCCCCAGTGAAGAACATCATTCCACCACCAATAAGGGACTTTATGGAGCTATGAGCCAGTATATGGGAGTATAATAAGTTTTACAACACTGCCTGAGCCCTCCAGATTTCTTCCTGGAGAAGTGGGAACCACTTTGGTGCTGAATAATCCACGTGCTTCCTGATATGGAGATAGTGGAGAAGCAGGAATTGGTGGCTTTTCTAACTGACATGAATGACACAGCCCCAGTGAGCCTCAGCCAGAAAGGAAAACAGAAGCCCTGAGACAGATTCCATACCATCCAAAACCAGGGGCAACTCTTCTCAAAGAGGGCAGGACTCTAGATCTGCATTCTTCTGGATAATATAAATATTCAAATGTTAGCACAGACTCAGCTTGACAATTTTCTTCCTCTACTGACTTTGAACAAGAACTTTAAAGATATATACCATAAAATCTGGAGAACGGGAGACCTCAAGAGGATGTGAAGATTGTAAGAGGGACCTCTCTTGTGTCTTTGGAACAGAACTGCACATTTGCTGTCTTCCTGGACAGCATCCAACATACAATCAACTAACAGAGAGTAAATCACAACACTTGCCCACAGTGTCTTACACATAGCAAGGTGCATATGTGGGTGTGCTCTTAAAAAGCTTTTTTTGACAGAAAAGTGAAAGATCTGCTGAGACCTCTTCGAGATCAAAATTAATACATCTGTCCAGAGGCAAGTCTGGATCAAGGAGAAGAAAGAGAGTCACAAAACCACAATGACATGAAGCCAAACCCATGGGTTTCACACAGACTGACTCCTGGGTGGCTGGATGAAGCCAAGAAAAGAAAGAATGGGTCTTTGATGGATGGATGGATGGCTGGCTCACAGAAGGGGAATATGCTCCACAAGCAGCAGTTGTGAGGGGAAGATGATATTTTTCCCTTTGGCTGTCCTGCCCAGACAATGGGACCAGCAGTGTTATGATCCAAGAAAGACAATGGACACAACAGACAGAGGCTTGGCAGCACCGGCTGCAGAGCAATTAGCTAAATGGAGAGAATCCATACAAATAATAATTTCTTTCTGGAGGGGGGAATTTGTTGTCGTTGTTGATTTTAATTGGATTCAGTCAGGAGGGCAAAAACCAGCCCTGCTGCTAACACCCCACTCGCAGAGGTGCTAGAGGACACCCAGCAGGTTCACAGCCACCTCCCAGCCATCTAGGATTTTAATGCTTAGGAGGTGCAGGCTGTGCTGTATTAATATGCAAAGTGTGCCTGCCTTCCCAATTAAATGGAAAATGCTATGATTAAAGGCAGTCAGAAGATATTAGATGGATAGTGCTGAACTAGGGGCTTTATTTCCTCCACACAGAAGCCCCACAGGAGTGCTGATGGAGGACGTGCCGGGGAGATTACCAACGGTGAGAGAGAGCTGGGAAAGGGAAAATGCTTGAATAGGGAGAAGGGGGAGAAAACCAGGCAGCTATTTACAGCAGGACTGAATTAACACAGGTCTCTCAGCCGTGGGCCCTCTGGGCCACACATATCTGGAGGGAAACCAAGCACCACTGCTCACAGGAGCCACGTTCTGGCACATCATTTTGAGGGGAAAACGGCCTCAGAAGCTGCGTGAATCACAGCATAAGGTCCAGGGAGCTTCACAATTCATAGCTGCACAACCCTGAGGCAAAGCTCAGAGGGGACAAGCCTTTCCTATGCGCCCTCTTGCCTTGTTAGCATCAGCATATTCTCCTCTCCTGCCTGTCTGGGATGGGAGAAGAAAACCCAGAAGAGAACTACAGCACGCCAGATAATTTACAATTAAACCCATGAAGATAAACCAGGCAACATTAATAACTGATTGTAGAGTTCCCTGTGCCTCGCTGTGAAGGGTTTGCTCTAAATCACCCACGTAGCTTTAACCCTCCTGGCTCTGCTCTGCATCTCAGCCCCGGGCCATGGAGCCAGTTCCCCTCCCCACTTACTCTTCCTTCCCCACCCTGTCACCACCACACACTCTGTGCCCGTGTTTCATGACGTGCATTTAATTAGAAGAGATGGCAAAGTCAGGTATATTTATGGGGACTTCTAATCCTCACACTTACATTTTCAGTTGCTATGGGTTTCCTTCCAGAGTTCGCTCTTTCTCCTCCACCCCCACCACGTAACGTGCACCAGAATAAAATCTAATAAATTCTGCTCTGTAATTGGCTGTATATTTTAGGGGGTCCATCTATCCCGGTGCTGTGAAAACAGAGGCCTTCAAAAAATTACTGTAAGGACAGAAAACCCCTGGGGAGGGAGCCCAAAGTGCTTTATTTCCTCGAATGACTGCTGCTAAATTGTTCCAGGTCCGAGGCTGGAGTGGTGAGTGGAGCAAAGGCAGAGCCAGGGGCAGCTGGGCTGTCACAGGACAGCACTGGAAGGGAAGCAGCTGCCAGAAGTTGCACCTTTGTCCAAACTCAGAGTTTTTTGTCCTGCTTTGCCTGTCTGAGAGCAAGAGAAGCAGCCCAGGGGCTAACCAGAGGGCACTGCCTGCCTGCCCAGTGCACTCTTCAATGGGGATATGGATGCCTGATGTATATTAATGCAATAACTCTTCAGGTTCTAGTGCTGCTAACGCTCCAAAGACATGGAAAAACCCATAACTGAGCCACTTCCAGCACACTCTCCTAAAAAAGCTGGGAAAAGGCCCCCACATTTTGAGGAATACCACAAAAACTCCTATTTTCCTATCATTTCTCCACGATGCCAGCAGAAACCGACAGCCCTTAATTCACAGTTTTCCACATCCCAACCTTATGTCCAACGTTAATGTTATTTAAACGTCACCTGATTTTTATTTTTTTTTCCCCTCTCTCCTGTGAATTTCACACTGGGGTTTCTTATTTCCCTCCATTTTTTAAAGAATGGTTTATTAAGAAAAGCTGACTCTACCTCCACTCTGTCTGCTGGAACAGTGCTGACCAATAAAAAACCCACCTCACAGGAGACAGTTTTATTCTGTTGATCGGAAGTCTGCCAGCCCAATTTATGATTGGACATAAGATCTCCAAATCTGGATTTATGTCTCCTAGTATAACGACAGGTCAATGAGATTAAAAGTATGTTCATGAGAGAGCTGTAAGGCAATTTGAGTTTCATGGTTCTGTGGTGATTGGGCATTCAGTCTAAGAAAACCTGCCTTAATAAAACACTTGCAGTCCCCAGGAACAATCTGCACATTATTCATTATTGCAGCCCGGCTGCCGTTGCCTTCACCAACACCCCCTCACCATAAAAAAAAGGCAGAGAGAGAAGGGGAAAGCAGCTCTCCCCCTCCTCCCTATTCAGATGAAGCCATCAGGGAGATAGTGCCGTTGATAACGAATAGGCTGAATTAACAATAGAAACACTTTCCTGCCTTATCATATGGTTCCCATAATCAAAACGGGGAGGGGAAATGGGGGAAAAAAAAGCAAAGTCTGAGCCTCACATATGGGTCTCTTCCACCAACTGAAAATCCATGGGCTAAACACACCCCAGCAGCTTCTCATCGCATACAGAGTGACTCCCCTGCCTTCCAGGAACCCTGTTTAGTGAAGATACACCACAAACCTTAAACACAGACCATCAATGAGCCTTAGACAGTCACCCAGGCTTCCATAGGTCATCTGGATCAGAGCAAACCTGTGTAAACTGTAGGCAGCTGCATTTGGATCTAGGGCTTTTTAAAGCTTTGCCCTTCAGAATATGGGCTTGGGCTTCAAGTCCTGGCCCACAGGTTGGATGCAGCAAGTCCTAAGTTTTGTTTCAAATTCAAATCTCTCCTAGGGTTGGAGCCCAGACCAAGCTTTAGGTTCTGTATGTTATCATAGTAACTTTCAAGCAACGCTCAGATCTTGATCCAAAGTTACCTGTGGGCTCAATGTTGTTTGCTTCTACCATTCTAGTTCCCCCCATATCTACCTACTAATAACTTCTAGCTCAAATCAAATTCCTTATCTTGCTTTGGCATCACACCCAAACTCCTGACTACTCCTACCTAATCCAGCAACACTGGCACCCTCCAGATTGCACAAAGCACCCTGTAAACCTGCAGCAAACCCAAAACTCATCATCTGATGCTTCATTCTTCATCAATGCTTCTTTTCTTCATCATCATCATCAAGATTTTCATTCAAGAAAGATTGCAGGACGTAATCATTTGGTGGTAGGGGAAATGTTTGATGCTTTATTTCCACCTGGACTCTAAATAAACTGAATTCCTCACGTTCCCTTCCCCATGCAAGGATGAAATTCACCTTGGCCTGATTTAAGAAGGGCTGAGAATCCACAATTCTAGAATACTTCAGTAATTGCTGTAGGTGCCCAGCACTTCTGAATATTAAGCACAAATGCTGCAGAACTAGAGCATATGGAATGCAACCCCAGCAGCCCTGAGGACAAAGGAAGGACGTGAAGAACGGAGCCTGAAAAGGGACAGGGCCAAGAGGAGAGGATGGGGAGCTATTATTTTTTCTGTACATGTCCATAAATAAAGGTTCCCTGTGCTGCTGTTTGACTATCCCATGCAATGGAGCCCCAAATCAGAGCTCCCCGTGTACCTCCAGAGCTGTTACTGCTGAAGGGGCCAGAAAATGTTTGTTGAATAAACCCATCTCTGATAGGCAAGGAGATACCAGGACGTTCCTGTTTCAGCCTTGTTTCATCTGCTCTGTTGTCAGGCAGGGCACGGGGCCAGTAAAAGTTCCCACTGCCTCAGCTTCAGGGGTGGACTGCCTTCAGAATTTATACAAATAAAAGAAGAAAGGAAAAGCGCCGGCAGCACCAATCTGATTACAGAGTCATTTATTTTCTGGTCGTTAATAATTTGTGCAATAAAAGATTGCGTGCCTTTCTGAGTTAGTAGGAGTTATTGGCACAAATTTCCCTCCACACTGGTGTGAGCCTGTGCTTGGAACATAAATTATTAGTTTCTTATCGCACTCCTCCTCATTTTTCATGCTGCCACAGCGAGATCGCCAGGAGCCAAGCCCTCAGTCTCGGGCTTATTTTAAGCTGCATGAGAAAGGCAGAGAAGATGGCTAGTCCAGCTTTAATTACACAAACCCACTTCTGCACTGCCTCTCCCCAAATCAGCCTCCCCAGCTGAACACCAGCAGGTGTGTGCACGGTGCTGGGTCTGGGTAAGGTGCTGAGACAGGCAAGGACTCTGCCATTTGCCAGCTCCACTGCTCTTTGACAGCAAGGAGATGACAGGCTTCCAGCATCCTGCCAGCTTCTATCAGAGAGCTGCTTGGAATTCTAGTGAGCTGCATGCATGCATCTCAGTGTGAGGATAAAAGGAGGCTGGAATTCATACCATCCTTGCAAGAGCAGCAGGAAAGTGCTGGCACATGGTCGTACCCAAGATCTCCAGCTGCAGGTTAAGAAGGTTTGAGTCTTGGCTGTGTCTGAGGATTTCTCCTCCTGGAGCATCAAGCAGGTGAATGATAAGAATGCCTTTGTAAAATGGATGCTTTACTCACATTTCCAAAGTACTTAAAGTTCAGTGGGGGAAACACACCAAGGATTAAAACGCATTTAAAAATTATTAAAACATCCCTTGTTCCTCTGACACACGGCGCTGAAATGCTCTTTAGTGATGCTAATTGTTCTGTTAAATACAGCTCTTCACATACAAACCACACCACAATCCTTGGACCTTTCCATATGTCAGCCTCATGGTCTTCTCCATTCAATGTGTCTCTTTCAATTGTGTCCCTGCAACATTTGCACCAACATCTGCTCAACTTCAAAAGAAGCACTAACGGATTCAGACGACAGAGCATGTCTGGCATCTGCAAACGTTCTGCCCAAAGGCTTTGCAAACCATAAGCTTCCAGATAAGTGAAGTCAGGAGGTGCAGGAGCAGCTTTGCCTTCTCTTCATCAAAATACAACCACTCATCAGTCTCACAGCACTCTTTGGATCCACGTTCCCTCTCTCCTTACTCTACTGGCAACTCTACCCAGCCAAAGCCCACTACTCTCCCTCCTAGATTCTTGAAATGCCAAATACCTGCTGCATAAACCAGGTTGTGGGAGGCCACCAATGACCCTGTGTCCTGGTGGGGGCCATTACAAAAGACATACATGCAATAAACTCCAGCACAGCCACAGGTTGGAGATCACGGGGTGTTCCATTCAGCTTTACAGAACATTCTCCTGCCACTGTGGCTAAGCACAAGCAGCCCTGCTGAGGCCTGACGTTGCCTATCAATAACAGGATGATGTGACATGCTTAGGGCACCCCTGCGTACGTGTGTGTTACAGAACACATATAAATCCTCTTGGAATGGAGCAACAACAGGGGTCCTGGGCAGGCAGAGCACACGTAAGGGTGTATTGTCAGCTGAAGGGTGATTGATGGCTCGGTGCTGGGCAGGTCTCTGGTGATTAGACTGCATTGGTGAGTCACTGATCATTTCAAAATGATGCTTATGTCTACAGGGTAACATCCGACACATCTGAGCATCAGGCTACGTTCCAAATGTCCACCTTGAATCCTTATGATGTGCTGAAGGAGCATCACTGGGGCTGTTTCACTGGGTTAATGTCTATTGAGTCAGAGCAGCCTTGCTCCCCCCCAGCACAGCTAAAATCTCAGTAGCCACCAGCAGGTAACAGAGCTATAGAGGAGCACCCCAACCTCATCAAGTGGAGCACCTCAGGGCAGTTTAGGAAGGCCATGAGGAGCAGAACATCCCCCAGCCTGCTATCAAACTGCAGTACTGCTTGAGTTGTCTCCTTTCATGCACAAACACCAAACCTCAGCCCACCTACAGCTGAGTCCCTGTGTTAAAAACCTCCCTGCCCTGTGCTGAAATGTTAGTGCAGGAAGGGCTATAGCTGCAGGCATGTCACAGCTGTGATTAGCACATTTAAGCAAAAAAATGAAAGTAAACTAAATAGTTGCATGCTTTCTCATTTATCAGATCTGTCCTTGCAAAGATTCAGCAACAGGAACACCAGCACCACAGAACTCCTTCAGAACAAAGGTTTAGAGATCATAGCAACCTTTCTAGTCTATCACAACATTACACCAATGGACAGAAAGAAGAATATGTTAGCAAAAGCAATCCTTTTGCACGTGCTCTTGGTGACTGGACACAAATCCTGGGCTTTTCCCTAATTCTCTCACTACCAGCTTCACATATCCCATGCTGTTTGCCATCACGACTCTGAGTTGTCCCTAGCTCACTCCCAGTTTGGACTCTCCAGTTTAAAGCTGCAGACTAGGCTAGAAAAAAACCACCCAGTTCCATTTGACAGCTAGGACTGAGATCATGACTGGAAGCAGATACTGAAAAAAAAAAAGAAGTGAGCAGAAGACTGCAGAAAGACCCAGAAATAAGGATGAAATAGTGACCAGGTTCAAACCCAGATTGATTGAGAGGGTACCTGAAATCAGGGCTTCTGATTCATTGCATTTAGAAGAAATGCCAACTGTCCCTTCAGGACCTAGGGACCCAAAATCCTGGGAAATTCATTTTAAGCCCTTGGGGCAGGCAAATTTCTGTCCTTAGAGGGAAAAATACTGGAAAAAACCCCACTTAATGGCAATCTTTGGCTTTCACCAGGCCCCCAGACTTCTTACATCATTTGGTGCATTAGAGGAGAGTTCCCGGCTGCTCCTACAAGCACATCTTGACTCTTCCTGTGATCAAACAGCTTTAAGATACTTATCACTCCCTTCTCCACCTCCCAAGAGAACTCCGTTTATCATAACCTATTGCAAATGTGTTTTGCTGCCATCAACACCTGCCAAGGCCACACTTTCTGTAAAATAAGTTGGCAGCATGCCACAGGCAGGACTTGTCAAGATCCCATCCCCAGGCTGCCTCGGGGAGGACCCACACTCAGGGACATCTCCATGCCCTCCCCAATTCCTTGCTCACATCCCTCACTGGGACAACTGGCCAAGGACCAGCTCTCAGGCAAAAGACAAAACCAAACTGCAGAAGGGTTTGAAATTTCTGGTGGAGCAATGACAAGACGTTGAGGGCAGGTTCCAGGAACTTGTCTAGTAAAGTTTCTGTGGGTTTAAAAGCAGAAATTACTTGACAGCCAACATGGAACTGGACTCCAGTTAAAGGTTAAAAGCAGGCTGACAACTCTTCAGCTAAGCAGACTGGCTGGAAACCATTCTCAAACAAGTCCCTGGAAATCTGGTCTGAATAATTTGTTCAAACCTTGCCAGCTTAATCAGAATGATAAGGGAGAAGTGGTCCCTACAAGGGTAAATGCTATCAGTGTAGGACCGGGCAGGAAGAGAAATTACTCAGCACACGTGGCTTGGAGCCTTTAAAAGAAACTCTGCACTTCCTATTTCCACAGCTTGAAATCCTAACACGATACAGCAACACTGGTGGGAGCTCCTCAGTCACTGTCTTCCTTCTCCAGATCCCTTTTTCCTCTCTTTTTCCTATAGCCAGCATGCCATTGATTTAATTCACGATGCTCCTTTGCACAAGAGCAGCCACCATCTGAAGTTCATGAAACCCTTGGCAAACTGTCCTCAGCTTTTCACTGGGGAGCCAGGGAAGCACCAAACATGGGCAAATATTAGCATGATTTCTGATGTGTATGGCAGCAATGTCAAAAGGCCTTCATGCTTTAAGAGCAGTGCCCCAAAGTACTAAGAACCTCTTAGAAACATTTTGCTATTCAATATTCTTGAATATTTCAAGACCTAGCTGAGTTTCCAAATCAATTCCTTACATCTATTCAGTTTTTACATCAGAGTGTTGAACTTGATGGGTGTTTGTTGCCTTACAATTCTGCTCACAAAGATTCAGAGAAATCAACTTATTTCCCTCATCTGTGGAAAAACAAAGGCACGGAGCAGGCATTTGGCATTTCAGAGTGGAGAGGCAGGAACAGCAGAAAACTGTTTCCTTACAGGCAGCTCCCCATGACCAGACTGCTCTAAAACAGACTGTGCACGTTACTTATTACCCACTAAGCATAAAGTAATTCAGTTCTCTTCCTTATAGATAGTGATACTTGGCTTTAGTATTTCTAGAAGGGGAACTGTTCCCCCCCCCCCCATTTCTCCCACCCTTCCCAGCCTGAGCTTTGCACCCATCTCCTGATAAATCTGCTGCTGTGCACTGCACTTAATGAGGCACTTCAGGTTCTATGAGGTCCTTCATCTTTTCAGTTCTAGCCCTGTGCTTCTCCCTCCCAGGCACCTAAGTTGGCTCCTGCACCATCTTCATTATGGTTCTTCTTTCTCCCTGAGTTACAGCTCCATGGTTCCTTTCCCTGCTGTGGCAAGAGTTAGAACTCCTGGGTTGTTTCCAGACCTGTTGTGACCTTCACCACAAGCTGGGAAGGTGGCGTTTTTCAAACTTGGGGGTCTAAATTCAGGCACCTGACACAGCCTTATTTACTGCAATGATAGACATCCACAGCTCTTATTAAACAAGAGCAATAATTATGACATTATCCAGTGTCTCATCATTCTGCTTCCCCTCCCGCTTTCACATTTCATTAATCCCAAATCCGCATCTTCCCTTTAATAGCCAAAGCTAATCCAAGCGTTATCTCCAAACCCAGGATCACCTCTACTCCAAGTTCTTTAGGAAGCCACACTCTACTCTCAACAAAACCTCCACACGGATGCCTAAAAGGTTAAATGAGAACCACAGATAAGTTTCTGATATGGAGCAATGCATTGATTCACCCTCCCTAATCTTTTCACGATACACCACCACAGTAGGAAACAGAAGCAACTTCAATTTTGATCCACGGTACTTTTAACATCTCAGCACTCTGACCAGAAAGCATAATAAACATGCTTGGACCACGGACTATTGGCATATATGTATATATATAAAATGATATATAAATGTATATATAAAAATTTACACAGCTCAGGTTTTAATTAATATTACAAGAGGCCCATAAAGCATTAAAATCGAACATTCCAACCAAATACTTCCTTCCCACAGACCTGTAAACCCCTCCTAAAAGGCTCTTTTAATCTGTATGCTGACTACATACCTTTTTTTTTAAAAGAAAAAAAAAAAACCAAGTACCAGAAA
>VYZX01009633.1:261455-279122 GCA_013401335.1 Brachypteracias leptosomus | reverse complement strand
GGCTGCCGGGGGCGAGAGACGGGAGAGACACGGGCTGCAGCCCCCGACACGGCCCCGGGGGCTCCACGGCATCGAGCAGCGCCGGGCAAACAGCCGGGAGGCACCGGGGGTGGCTGCAAAGCCCCGGGCTCGCAGGCACAGCTGGAGGTGCTGAGTCCACCCTCGGTGAATGATGTGGATGTACTGGAGCGTGTCCGGAGGAGGCCACCAAAGTGCTCAGGGGAATGGAGCATCTCTCCTATGAAGACAGGCTGAGGGAGTTGGGGATGCTCANTTTTTTTAAAAGAAAAAAAAAAACCAAGTACCAGAAAAATATGTGCTATAGATGCCTAACATTTCAAGGTACCTATTTGGTGCTGTGGGAGCATCCACAGGGAGACAAAGCAACACTTTATTATACCGCCCATGTAGGGATCTGCATCGGGTGGACTTTGCGAGTAATCTGATTATCTCTCCTGTGAACTGAGAATAGCTGGAGAGAGAGGTTCTACCCTAATCCTAGCGCCATCTCTGGGAATGGGTTATGCTGCAGAATCACTTAACAATGGGGCTGGGAATTAGGGGAGGGCTTTTCCCCTTCTCCGCTGCCCGCTCTTTCCTCCGCTACCAGAAAAGGGGGTTCCCAGCGCGGCAGCATCCGCGGAGCCTCGGCCCCAGCACCCCCGGCAGCCTCCAGGAACTCCAGCGGGGAGGAGAAGAAAGGAGAGGAGAATTAAAGGGCAGGGGAGGGGGTGGCCGGGCTCCGGGAGCGCTGCCTGGGGCCGGCCCCGGCTNGAATGATGTGGATGTACTGGAGCGTGTCCGGAGGAGGCCACCAAAGTGCTCAGGGGAATGGAGCATCTCTCCTATGAAGACAGGCTGAGGGAGTTGGGGATGCTCAGCTGCAGAAGAGAAGGCTCCGGGGGAACCTTAGAGTGACCTTCCAGTACCTGAAGGGGCTACAGGAAGGCAGGAGAAAGTCCACTTAAAAGAACAAGGAGAAATGGTTTTAAGCAACGCCATCATACCAAACACAGCACCAGACTTGTATCTCCTGTCCATGCAACCACAAAGCTCCAGCCTGCAGGAATTCTCAGGGCAACACCAGAGAACAGTGTGACACTGGTGGTCTTGTCTTCATGAGCCACCAAGATGCTACGCTGGCACTCGGCGCAGGGTTTATGTGACAATGAAACTGCACCAGCCCAGAGCAATGCACCATCACTGGCCTTGTGCACACCAGTATTGGTGCTTTGCTGAATGCTTTGGCAATGGACAGCTTCCATCCCAATAATTTCACATTTCTGGTTTGACCCTTGGACACATAGTTATTAGACACAGGAAAAGTCTTCTAAACTATCGAGGTCCACGCTCCAGCTGAGTAGGAAAGAGTCTCCAACCAAGCACTGGTGCTGTGGCAAGAGAATGAAGTCACAACCAGAGCCCCATCCCTTCAAGCCACGTCTGCTAGAAGATTCTCCACACCTAGCAAGACTTTCCAAGGAGACAGGCTTTGGTACTAAGCAGAGAGTTTCAAGACTATCTTTCACAAGGATGTGCTGCTCAGCTCATCCCAGTCCTCACTGCCACCCACCAGAAGCTCTGTCACACCAGATACGATGCAGTGACACGAGGCTGCTGTCCTCTGCCCATGTCTCCTTTCAGCATGATGGACCATCTTTAAGAGAGATGGGTCTCCATTGTACAAGAGATGAACCCGGGGCAGGCATCTTATTCTCCTGCTCCCTCACACAGAGATGGATTTCTTTCCTGGGAGAATAGGGAAGATGATGGAAGCTGTTTCCCCTCCACATGTTCCTTTCTCCCTCTGTCAGCACTTCCCTTAATCAGAAGCTCTGATGCAATCCCACAAAACGCAGGTAGTTTAAAAACTCCATTAGGACCTGGAGTGTGTTTTAATCACCACCTTGTCTGACCTGACAGGTTTCAGAGAGGTCCTCCTCCTGGCTCCATTTTCAAACAGTTAACAAATATTTCCTATAGAAGAGGAAGGGCTTTTTGTATTTCAACGAGACAGTTAAAAATCTCCCTCATTTATCATCATGGTCCCATTTTCAATTTTGCCTTCCTGGAAGTCATTTTGGGATGGGAAAGACAGATTGTATCTCAAGCCATGACATTTCAGTAAAATGCCATCACTTTGCATCACAAAATGATGGTGTTTTGCCCCATATCATCAAGCTATATATTGAAGATTTTTATTTTTTTCCCCTCTCTTGAGCTTGCACTGCAGAAAAAAATTAAGCAATCTACACAATATCTGACTGGACTCAGCCTAACACCAATCAAATAATGGGACAAAGCTTATCCATGGTTATCAAAGTCCCCTTCTACTCGATATTACAAGGACTGAGGAAAGAAGTTGTGTCACCAGCAATGTTCTGGTGGAGCCCATGGGGATAGGACACCTCGTAAGGCAGAGCTGTGTCCACCCAGCTACAGGGAACCATTTGATCTCGTCGTGCAACACCCAGGAACCAGATAGTGTGGAAGGAGCTGTTATGCCTGAAATATTCCACCTCAACTCTGAACATACATCCTGACTTCAAACTGCTCCGAGTCACCCTTTTCCTTCAGAATGAAGCCAATTTTCAAAATCAGATACTTTGTGAGGATAAAAGTGGGGTATTTGACATCTGCTTTGCAGAGCCTTTCCACAGGTTCCCATTGACTTCTCCTGGAGTTACAAAGGTGTCTGGAGAAGGACTCTCAGGCTGTTCTTGTTTCCATGCCAACAACCACAAAAAAGGGTTATTTCAGATACAGACTAGCTAATTTTCAAACGACAAAACTATCTGCCATTTAAATTATGTTTGCTTCTCCTAAGCAGCTAAGGAGGGGGGGGGCAATCCATATTGTGGAGTAAATATCTGCAATATTTTCATTTTAAAATTTAAGCTGTTATGGAATTACAGGAGCATGAGAAAGGGGCTTTGTGTTTATGCCTGTGGACCTGAGCCAGGCAAAGTTCCCAGAGGAATCTGAGGTAGTTTTACCTGAGCACATCCCAACATAAGAACCTGTTGGCCAGGAACATGTTGCTTGATCAGCCAAAACAGGTGGGTGAAACCCAGCCATGAGATAAGGGCTGTTCTATTCTACCCATAAGGGAGAATCTTCCTCATGCTGCTGTGCAAAAGGAGCCAGGAGGGCGCAAGAGTCCTGACACTGCAGCTCTCATCTGGCAAAGCTTCAGTGGAAACTTTGCCTGAGGAGAGGTGGCAAATTTCACACCTCCTCCTGAGGTTCAGTTCACCCCATTGGAGCAGGGAGTCCCCTGGAACTCAACCCTCTCTGCCTTTTTTTTCCCAATTCCAGAAAAAAAGCTGGGATGCAGCTCTCACTGGGAGAAAAAATAACAGAGCCCTCCTGAGCAACTGCTGAGAAACTCAGCCAGGAACTGTAACTTAAGGGGAGAGAAGGGATGGAGGGGAGAGTGCAGAGCAGAAAAGGTCCAAGATGATGTGAGAAAATAATATTTTTTTAAAAGAGAGATGCAAAGAGAAGAGCTGCTCCCTAGGTGAGAGAATGCCAAGTTTCTGCAATTTTCAGTGCCACATTATAAACCCTTGAAAAATGAGATTTAAGGCTCCTTATCAATTAGGCTGACTTCCCTTTGTGCCCATGATTTTTACAGAAATGCAAATGCTTCTCACTCTTCTCCTAGACTTGGGGAGGGGAAAAACCCTGAGGAAAAAACTAAGTTTCTTTTGGGGATGAACTGCTCATTCTCGACGCAGAGAGCCTGGAGGGCTCTGTGCAAGACCCTCAATAAAATGACAGTGGTGGCCCCACAAATTTGTTCCTGAGGTTAGTGCTGGAGCTGACCCTTCCCCATTCATCATCCCAGTTCAGTCACTCATCATGAATGACACAGCACGACACCACATGAATTATCTCTGACCTTCAGGAGGAGTGGCTCCTCCAGCTCAGGTTGGGGTCAGGAGGAGGGCAGGAGGGAGAAGTTGGTGGGGATTAGCAGAACTTCAGCCTCCAGAGCAGAATGGTGACGTGTTCACGGCATGAACTGTCCTCGTGGTCCAAGGAATCTCAGCCATCAAGCCCAGGAGTGTGGTGTGAGGTGATGGTGTCTCTAGGATCATGAGAAGTCCATGTCAACTGCTTTGAGTGACTCAACTATGGACGCAGCAGAAATGCCAGTGTCCTGATCCAGGCTGATTGCACCACAGAAGCCACGACTGGGAACTGGGCAGTCCTGGTGCCTGCTGCAGACTGGCTTACCACCATGCCATGGAGCTAACAGACATTTCTGTTCAAAATTACTATTGGGTCTTCATGATTTGTCTGAAAATTGTGCTTTGCTTCTTGTAGAAGGGTGGAAGATCTGCCCATAGATCCCATCACTGCTCCCGGCAGCTCTGCATCCATCCTGCAGCAGACAGTGCTCAATACTCCAGAGGTAGAGTCTTGGGACTCTCCCAGGTTTGAGCCCCATCCTCACATTCCTACATTCCAAATTCAGATGCTTTTTCTGTGTTGAATAACCAGACCTTACCTGCACAAAATTACGAATATTCTAAATGCCCTTAGATACTTGTAGCCATAGAGAAAGACTTAACACAATTTAAGGCATATTTCACCTATAAAAACTGCATGATGAAACAGGCACAAATAAATCTACTTCTTTCAGAAGCTCCCTATCTCATTCAACACCCCAAATTTTCAGTTTATAGAAGTGTTTTAAGTCAATGAACCATAGCACTGGATTCATTAATACCCCAAGTGGAGCAAACACTTGTTTACAAACAACTCCACCAAGCTGAGGCTACAAATCTCAGTTCTAATCCTTGAGTAAAGTTACCCATAGTGCAAAGCTATCAGCAGGATCAGGACCTAATGACTTAATCCAGCTAAGAATTACTAACTACTGATGCCAGTGAGTACAATAGGGCCATTCATGGACATGGGGTTAGGTAGAATGTGATTTAAAAAGAAAATTGGGAGAGTGATTTTTCTGTAATGCCAATTAAAATTAAACAATCTAATCAGTTCTTGATGCAGACAAACTAAAAGGGCTGCAGCCCTTTAACTTAGGGAACTAATCGTGGATTTCATCTGCTCAACAGTCATTCTTGGGAAATACAAACAATGCTGCTGGTTTTAAGGCTTTTTAGTGTGTCTCTGGGTATCTGATGTCCACCAAACCACCACCTCTTGACAAATTATTCTTTCATATTAGACCAAGGCATCAGTGACAACTGAAATGACACTGCTCTCATGTCATTACCCATGGGGAGATTCCCTTGGCACCAAGGCTAGTTACAATTCCTAGAAAATTCCCTCCAGGAAAATCTAGCAGGGCAGTTTTTCCCCAGAATACTTCCCAAAGCAGTGCTTAGGGAAAGCTGGGTTATTCTGTGGGGGGCACTAGAGAGGTCTACACCTCCAGCTTCCCCCAAATCAAACCAAGCACAGGGCTAACAGTGAAATTCCAGATATTGCCATCACTCAGCTGTGGCCTGAGAGGCTGCGAGTGCCCCCCAGGACTTTAATTCCTACCCTGGCTTTGTGCAGACAGAGAATGGAAATGCAGGAGCTGCTCTCTGGTTTGGGCAGGTGATTCAGCTTGCTTTGCTGCATCCTGGCAATTAGCTGCCATTATTACGGCTGTAGGAGAAGCTGGGGCTGCAGGTCACTGCTTTGGGGTGGGGAGGGAGGCTGAAGGAGGACTATGCCTGGGCTGGACTCTGCTCTGGATCCCCACAGCTCCTTCAGTGCAGAGGAGGAGCTCTGGAGATGGTGCCTCCCCCCTGCCCCCTGCACAGACAGCAGACAAGGAGTTCCCTGCATCCATCTCCTTCCCTGGGCACCTGAACAGGGTTAAGCATATTCTGACCCCCTGCCTCATAACTATGGTGAGAGGGCAGGACCCTGCAGGGAGGTTCCATGTGCAGCTGCTGTCCTGGTGGGATGTGGACACACTGATTCCCTGCAGGGGAAGGCAGGCTGGAGAGAAGGGGGGAAGAAACCCAAACCAAGCAAAAAAAACCTTACAGGAAAGAGATGAGCATGTAGATTCCTCACCAGTAATACCATTAGAGTTATTAAATCTACTACCCCTAAATGAAGCCATTGCCTTTGCTTTTATTTTTCTTCCAGTCTATCCCTTCTTTGCCTGTTTCCTCTAAGCAGGCACCAGCACCAAGGTTCTTTATCCATCATCTGAATCTATTTTGGAGGGCAAAAGAAGCTGGTAAATTATATGGCATCTGATATAAACACACCATCCACCTTCTGCTACACCAAGCTGGCTGCTCTTTCCAACATCCCAGAGAATAAGAGGAGTACAAGGAGCAGAGAGAAAACACAGCCAGAAAACTGCCACATTGCCAGTTTTACTCCAGAAAGGGAATCAGCTGAAAGTTCTCCTCATCCAAGGAAATGTGGTAATTGAATTTCGTCTTCCCTTTCTCAAGATGAATGGTCAAGAAGGTTCATGCCAAAAGAGCCAGTAAGAAAACCTTTTAATCAATTAAGCTGAGAAAGGGGCTGGTAGTGCTGGCAGGGCAGCCCCAGGACATGTCTCTAGGCTCTCAGAACTGGAGCTGGGATCCATCCCTTCATCTGAGACAGACTGTTCTTGAGACCCACAGTCAAACTCCCCAACTTGTTGGCTATTCAAATTACTCCCCTACCCTTTGGCAAAAGTTCCACAGAGTTTGCAGTTCAAGCCTCATCTTTTATTTGGGATATGTTAGATTTTATTGGTTTTTGATGCTCCTCCCACACTCCCTTTCTCAACGTTGGGTTTTCTGCAGGATGAAAACTCCACCATAGATTTAGAGAAAAAAAATTAATCAGCTGGGTTCCATCTCTCCAGCTCTGCTCTTTTTGAACAGCAGGAAGATGTATATTGGAGCTACTTAAGACAATGTGGGGGGTTTTTCCTCAGCTGCTCTATTATGCTCAAAGAAAAACAATAGATGCTCTTTTTAACATTATAATAGGTACCAAAGGATGCCCTGGGAAGGCAGGTGAGCTGCAGGATGATTTCTCTATTAGAATTTAGCCAACAGAGTGAAAAGACTGAGTAGCTCTGGCTGATGGATATAGCAAAAATAGCAGCCCTGCTGAGGTTGCCATGATGTAACCTGCTGCTTCTATGCTTGGAGGTAGTTTTGAAGGTATCTTGTGATACTTCACAATATAAGGTGGCTTACTCGATTTATATTTAAAATATAATAAATTATAAAATTATATAAATAATATATATAAATAAAATTATAAAACAATAATAAAAATATATATAGAAAGTATAAAATTAAAGTAAAAATATAAATATATTTATATTTATGACCTTTAAACACATACCACATGATGTCAGGAAGAAGGCTTTGATTCAATAGCCAATATGTCTACTCCTGGCTAGACATGAACACAAAGTCTCATGGAAATAGAAGCTGCTTGATGATAAAGAATCACCTGCCAACAGTTCTATCAAGAGTGATGCCAACTTTGTCTCCTTTTGTACACCCCCCCCTCCTCACAGGAAAGAATACAAGCTGATCATTCCCATAGTTGATACAAAAGGGGATGGAGCTGCAGATCCCTAATGGGGGTTAATGTCAAAGCCATCAAGGATGTAGCAAGGATGCACCATCCCCATCACGTTGATAAAGAAGGAGAGAGGCAATGCTGGAAGAGGGGAAGGGGACAGGGCAGCAAATAAATAAGGACAATGCACAATTTATGAAGACAAGAAGGTAGTAAGTGCTCCTCACCCGGAGTGTAAATTGGTATTGATGTCACAACAGAGCCCAGCCAAAAAATAATGATGATGATAATAATTTAGGGCTTGCACTATATCTCCCTCAAGCCACAGCCCTACCCAACAACTCCCACCCTGCTGCTTTCTTCCCCTTCTCTATTCATTGGTGTCCTCCTAAATCAAATACACTCAATGGTGATTTGATTATATTTCCTTATTTTATTTATCATCCATCACTCACTCTTCTGCTCTCCTCACAAGTTCTCCGTGGGCACCTCAGGCATGTCCTGGTCCCTGGCAGTGCTCAGAGGAACGAGTCTGTCTTGAGGCCACAGGAATTAGAATCCTTACGCTGGGAAAGATCCACACATCATCTGTCATCCTTTAATCTCACCTGGTTTATGCTCCAGATCCTGGCTACCCAGTCCTGCCTCCCCAGGTTTATAGCCCCGCCTGACTTCCCTCCTCTAACATTTTACTGCTTGGTTATCGGCCCCTGGGGGCCTCATTTACACAAGTGCTGGTTTCAGTAGAGTTCAGACTAATTCACTGGCTTACACTTTGCTCTCACACCCCACACTCTGTTCAGCTCCCACTCTCCTCTCTCCTGCAGGAAGGCAAAGGATTTTTCTAATGGAGAGGAGATTTTTTAATTATTATTAATTTTTAATTATCGGTATTAATCCCCTTTTGGGTGTTTCAAAGCCTGAATTAAATTCTCCCTCTCTGTAGAGCATGATTCTGCCTGTTTCTCTTTGATGCCCATGTGGTCTGTGGGACCTTGAGAAGGAGACTTCACCTGGGATCACTCTCCTCACCCAATCTGAAGTTCTAGGGGAGCAGCAGACCCCAGTCCTGGGAGCCAGATATATCCTCTCTATGTGTGTGCACATGCTTTCTTTTATTTATTTTATTTTTCTCCTTCTTTTTCCAATTTATCTTCATTTTCTTTTGAGGGAAGGAAATACTTTCCTTGTCATTTTTATTTATTTATTTATGTATGTTCATTTTTTCCCTAATTTTTTATATGGTTACTCTATGACCATTAGATTTCTACTACACACATGTACAGACACAGACAAGCATGAACACACACACAGATAATACCTATTGGTGTATGTGGCTCATTTCAATAAATCTCCCTAAACAAGGCTCATTTTCCAATGCTCTTTGCTTTCACAGCTCCAACCCCAGCCAGGTCTGCCATTTATTTGGTTTATTTAGTTTTCATACAAAAGCCCAGCACAATCAACACCCTCCTCTACACTAAGCCAAACCCACAGAACCACCTACAGAAAGAGGGAGATCCCTGGGAGCTACACGAGGTGACCTGCCTGGGGTTGGGTGCCCAACAAGACTTAATTCAACTGCCCAAGCAAATGGAAGAGAAACTCTACATTGGAGTCACCACATGCCAGGATTCAAGAGTCTGTTGAATTCTGTTTCAGAAAACTATTTAGCATCAGCTTCCTTCCAAACAGCACCATAACAATGTCAATTCCATGAAGAATGAACCATGAATTTGTAAATAATACTGGGTTTTGCTCTTTTCTGTTACTTTTACAGGAATCCAAAGCTCATTGCCAACATTTATTAGATTTCCCAATCTATTGCAAGAGATAAATAGATATTACCCCTATTTTTTTGATAGATAAACTGTGGTAAAAAGAAATTAAATGAGTTGCCTAAGGCCATACAATGAACAGGGATTACTGGACCCATTCTTTTCTTCTAATTTCTGTGTTTCTAGCCAGAAAACCCTCCAGGGCTTTGCCACACACTTGCAATTGATTTTCCAAACCTACCAGTATTGGCATAACTCCATTCCTATAGCAGCCTGTATGCTGTGGACAGAATTAGACCAGTGCATTATCTTGAATGGCAACACAGCTAAAGCAGCACCAACTGCAGCCCAAAATCTCACCCAAATGCAGCCTCAAGAAATCTCCAGAGGAAGTGACAATAGTAAAAAAAATAAACCAGAATTGAAAACACAACCATGAGAATGTAAAGGCTGTAGAGGAGCATGAGGTCAGTGTGTTCCAGCATGGTTCTTAGCTCTGATACAGGCTCCTGGCTACCATGAGACTGCACAGAAATAATAATATCCACAGGTGCCAATTTTATTTTTCTTGAATTGGCTTCTTTGCCAACAATGCCCCCACAACCAGCCCTTTCTTTGCTTTGAACCCTACATGCATCCTATGCTTAGATGCAAAAAAAACCCCTTTTGAACAATCAGGGGTGTACCTGAAGTGCCACCTTGCAGCAGGCACATACACTCTGCTCACCTCAGCCTCACCTGAGGGATTAAGCTCAGTCCTTCCTCCTCCTCCTCCCAGCATCCCCTTGCCCACACTGAGATGTGCTGCAGTGTTTTCACATGAGGTTGATGGAGTTCCCCCACATGGAGGTGGGAAGGAAGAAGGAAAAAAAAAACCCCACATCTCTGTTGCTGCACGTGTCTGCTTCCCATCCTGGCACAACAACCCCAGCACCTCTGCCAGGAATGCTCCTCAGAGGTATGGGTGTGAGCCCTGCAGGGTCTCCCAGCTGGTGGAGGCACTAAAAACCCACCACATTCTAAATTCCTCCAACCCCCCTTGTTCCAGGCCACAGAAAGCATGCCTGATGTATTCAGCAGTTGAAAATGAAGGAATCTGAAACTTGATGCATGTTTCTGTTCAGGGGGCAAAACTACAGCTCCAGACTCCTCCTTCAGAACCCTGTCGGGTGGTCTGGCAGCAACCACCTTTGGGGTGTGGAGGTGGAGAGCCCAGCTCCAAAATAGGCTCAGCCTGCATAATACTGGTTTCAGCAAGAACCAGATCCCACCATCCAGCCCATCACTGGCAAGGGGCTGGGGCAGATGTGTCTATCATAGATGGAACCCCACAAGGGCTGTGTCCTCAGTCAGCACCCAAACCTGAATGTTTCCACAGATTACCATTGAAAAAGTGGAATATACTCCATTATTTCTATATGTACTGAACACTGCAGCACTGATTGGTACAACCAACTATCCCTCCCTCTGAGCTCAGCTCTCTGACTCCAACAGACCTATTTATATGAACAATAATTACTTCTCTGAAGAAGGGATTAAATCTCCAGCTATTAGCCTCTAAAGTAAAAGCCCAAATGACAGACACTAATCTCCTCAGGGTATAAAAGTAGTTTTTAGATGGTACATTAACTGACTGTGTCTCAAATGTATATTCAGATATAGGGGAGAGCTGGTCAAGGTTTAAGGTGGCTTGGAAAAGTCTCCTGCATGAAAACTCTAGAGAGGTCTGGAGACAAGTGTTCTCAGGACAGCACATACATCAGAGATGACATCCCAGGTGGTTTTCAGGGCTACAGACGTAGATGTGTGGACTTAGAGGGGGTGAAAAAGCACTTTCTGCAAGCTTAGAAATCTTTTCTGTCACTCCACTCATTTGGAAGGAAAAGGACCCGAAGTTCCAGCATCCCCATTTCCAAAGAGTCTGAATCCCAAGTGAGAAGAAGTTGCATACCTCACTGCCAGGGAAGATCCCACTGAGCATCAGCAGATGTAGAGGAGCTCTGCTTTGCAAGCTTCTTGTGCTCCAGGCAGGAGTTTTCACTCACTGTGTTCAGGGGAATCTAGAATAATAAAGGGGAAAGTGGTCACAACCTCAGCAGTTGTTACTGTTCCTCCAGTTTCTGAGTAGATGATGATGGGGGGAATTAAAGTAGCAGGAGCCTCAAAAAGGAGAGAGTAAAAGGAGGGAAAGAAGAATCAAGAGAGAGGAGCCATTCCTTCTCAGAAACTCTTCTTTTACCTTTTCTGTATCAGCAGAACTCCCTTGGCCCTACTAACATCCCACAATATGTCAGCAGGCTGAAACAAAGGCTGCATTTTTCCACAAAACACAGAGCCAGGGTTGGAGACCTCATGGGCCACGATTTAGGGCAGATCTACTCCAAGACTCACCCATCCTCACACCTCATGTCTTCCCAGTACTGTTATAATCAGGAATAAAATTATATAAACCAGCTCTTCCTTCACCATAGGCTGATAAAGTCTCATCCAAAGGTCCTTCAGACTAGCATGAAGATTCCTACTGACTACAACAAGATGAAGGCCCCTCCAACCTTTCTTCCAGAGGATCTAAAATCTCTCAGCCATGCCCTGATGTGAAATGTTCCTTGATCATCCCATTCTCTAACAACTAACAACCCTGATGCCAAAACGTTGCCATTTTTCCCAGCATTTATTCACAGTGCCCACACTCCAAGGGGTTAAAAGCCATTTTCTTCTGGATACATTCTGTGTGACTCAATTTCTCAAGCACTAAATTCTAAGCCATAAACTCATGTCATTATTTACTTTCTTACAGATAACACGGAGCCAGCTTCTCCTTGTGTCTGTCTCCATTCTGCTGCCTTTTGGGGGCATTCTGCATGGCTCAGAACTCCCAAGTCAGTGCATATATGGAAAATCCCTGTCAAACAATAGCCCAGGAGAGGGAAGGAGGAAAGCTCCATTCACCACCAGCTCACTTCTCTCCTGGCTTCTGCCTTCCCCATCCCCAGATGCCTCTGGGAGCATCTTCCCTGCCTCCTTGGTTTGTGTGTGGAGCAGTCCCACCCCACAGCCCTTTGGGGGCAAGGAAAAGGGGAGTGGAGTGAGGCAGAGGGAGTGGGGAGGGGGTCACAGGGGAACAGAAGGAGCTTGTTCTCAGAGAAGAGACCAGACTGCCGGGTTCCTTTTATCCTGTTTCACTTCAGTAAAAGCCTCAATTAACTCCACATTAATTATTAAATCAGAACAATGCGTCTTTGGGTTCCAACAGCTAAATTCTGTTACTGCTGTTTCTTTGGGGACCTTGGCTAGTTTTACAACTTAGGACATAAATATCTTTTCTTCAAGGAGTTCCTGGGCTGTTGTTTTTATTTTCTTCTCTGTGGGAGCATTTTTAATCACAGCACCTCATGGAAAGCAGCATTTCTGGGCCTCCTGCACCTTGAAAACTTTTATATCTAACACATACAAGCTCATCCAGGCTCCAACAAGTGCTGGCAAAACAGCCATGAGATTTCACCCCAAAAGAAAGCTCTCAAATTAAGGCTCTCCAGGAAGCCAGAAGCATTTGCACAGCCCCCCATGAAGTTCTAGGACTTCCTGAGGAATGAACAGCTCTAGCACTGTAAAATGCTTTTATTTCCTATGTGAATTTAATGTCTTTGGGAAAGAGCCAACCCAATAGAATCGAATGCAAAGGCTTTATACTATAAAAGGGGTGCAGCAAGGCCTGGCAGAACTTCTGCATGTTGTTGGGAACAGACTCCATGGGTCAGAGAGTCTTCATTCCCCAAACAGGGATGTCTCTGGCTTCATGGATAGAGAAACCCTTCTCCCTCTGCTGGGACAGGGATTAAGGATGTTTTCTACTCTTGATCCTCCCAGAGAGCATGAAATCACTGGGCAGAAGATAATGGTTTCAGATCTGAGCTAAGCTAGGGTACTATATGTAATAAATCAGAAGAAGAGAAGGGAAAAAATGGTGTCCAATATGTCCCCCATGGGGAGAGCTTTGGTGCTGGGCACAGAATGAAACTCCTCACTGTGGTAATAGAAAACTGGGGGACTCAGTGGGCTAGAAAAACCCCACACAAACAACAAATATAGAAAATCAGACTTAACTAGATAACTCAATTAGAGGCAGCTCTGAGCAGGCACTAGGCAGTCAGCCACCTCTTGTGCCTCCCTTCACTGCCTGGCTGTTCCTGCTCAGCCTGGGGAAGCTGGCAAAGCTTCATGCTTGACCTGCAGTACCACTGACAACACGGGATTTGTTTTGCCTCTGCTGGAGAAGGCTGCAAGATTTGCTGCAGCAAACCTCCTGTCAGCCCCCAGTCCTTTGGTGTGCCATTGACCACAGCTCTCCAGTGCTTTTGGCAGAGAGAACACCCACAGTAAATACATCTGTGTTAGAGAAGCTGCTTCCACGTGTCTTTTAAAAAAAAAAAATACTCAGAATGATTTAGAAGGGGAGCAGCAATAAATATTTTCTTCTAATCTTGCATAGTTTCAAGATACTCCACACATTGTTGGCTGCCTGCAGGACTGAGCTGTGCATTTGCCTTCAGTGCACAGAACCCTCCTGATCTTGCAAACTTAAGGTTATCCCATGAGGCTGCTCCCTGGGTGCTGAGCACGCAACCCTCTTACTCAGAAGAAAAAAAGCCTCTAGATCTAAGTTTTCTAGAAGTACCTGTCTCAAAGATATGCCTGAAAGACACTGCAGGGCTCTGGGAGGTGTGAAAAAGCAAGGCAGACAAGCAGGCACAGCGTGGGAAGGATGTCTGGCAACTGTGTGAACTCTGGGGCACAACCACCCACAAAAACAGCCCTGCAAGAAGCATCAATCCAGCCCCTTTTTTGCCATGAGCTCCCCTGTGCATCCCTTTGGCAAGTTCCACATTGTCTGACAGAAATCAAGCTGTTCATCCCTGTGCTGCAGTTCCACCTCTGCAAAATCCACCTTTCAAAGAGTTTTTAAGACCTTGGGTGAAAGCTGCTATTACGCCTTGCAGTTAATTAGGTAATCATTATTATTTGGGTAATCATTATTATTTATTGTTGGGGGAGCTCCTGGAGATGTTGTGTGAAAGCAGAACAGCAAGCTTGACCTTACGTGCTCACATCTCAGTCTCATTCTTTATCAGACATACCTTTGCTGCAAAGTTCTGCAGGTAGAGGCTCCTTTGTTCTGCAGGAAGTTTGCAACGCTCCAAAATGCTATGAAAAGAATTAATACAATTATCATTAGCCATCAGGATAAATACCAGCAAAGCTGCCTGCTATGGATAGCAAAATCCATATATTATTTCCATTTTGGAAGGGATTATCAGTGTCGAGTGAAAAAAAAATCTCTCTAAAATGTTTAACTATGGCTTATTTTAATGCCCATCTCTATTTATATTTATGGAATAGAATTCTGAGATTTACACAGTTAAACAACATAAGCAAGCAAAAGAAAAATTAAGGGCAAGGACAAAATCCTGGGGAGGCTTTTCTGCTTGAGGGAAACCCACATGTTCACCCTATAAAGTGGGAAATGGCCAGTATAGAGCCCCATGATGCTCCTGCTTACTCTAGATTGATGTCAATGGAGATCCTCTGACTCCAGGTGAGTTGCTCTTCCACCCCAGCATGGCAGCAGACTCGGGGCCAGGTTCTCTGCAGGGGAAAAGAAAAAAGAAACAATCTGAGCAGTTTTCATTTGTATCTGTGCCTCACTCTGCTCCATTTAAAGCAAGGCAGCACAGAACGACTTCTGCCTTCTCCATGGTCTGGTAAGAGCAGGAAGAACTATTCACATCCTTCATCTAAGCAGCTCATAGAATATTTCTCAAACATCATCCCTATAAGGCATATATGGACATATATATATATATATACACCTCAATATATTGTGCACCTACAGGTGCACAGACCAAGACCTGTGTGGAGTTGGTAGAGAAGCTGGGAATACAGCCAAGAAACCCTAAATTCATAGACCCTTGGTAGAACTTGCAGATGACACTTGTTTTTATGGCAGATAACCCATTGTTTGCTAAGCAAAGAGACATGTTTGGCTGCCAAGGGTGAAAATTAATGTACAGCCAAAGGATCGTGGCACAAACCCACTGTCCCTAAAGCCAGGCAGGTTGGTCTTTTTGATTCATGGATTTACAGAGAGAATCCCCTCATCTTATTTTAGCAGCAGCCAAGCACAAAAGGGAGCAACCTCCCACGGGCTGGAGACAAGAGGGAAGCTCTCACAGTGGGGCTGATCCACAACTGCCTGCTGACAGAGGAACCATTGCACTACTCCCTGGATGTGTCCACAGGCTTCACTCCCCAGGGAATGCCAGCAAGATGCTGGTGACCTGTGGGAGCAAGATAAAGGTCCTGCCATCTCATCCTGGCCCAGGAATCCCCTTTCAGATGATTAATTATTTGTACTGTTAAGCAAACATGAGTGCTCTGAGCACAGACCCAAGCAGGGCTGCTCCTAATCAAAAGCAGCCAGCTTGTTTATTTCTATTCCCCCCCCCCCCCCATTGTCTATTTTGGTGTTTATAAACCCCAAAGTTGGGAGCAGTGTGGCTGTGGGCTCCTCACAGCAGTGGCTTGCTTGTAAAGCCAGGAAGACATACCAGATCCATGGCTCATGGAGTGTTCCCGGGGAGGAAAATACCCTTCAGTGGCAAGGCCAAGCCAAGGACTTTGTGTTCTGTGGTTCCTTGAGGTGGTTCCCTGAGGTGGTTCTTCAAATTGGGTCCCACCAGGGAGGGCTGCAGAGCCTCCCCATGCTCTAACTCCCAATGTCATGGCTACCTCCCATTTCTCAGGAGCCTCATGCACTAGGTGGGGGTAATTGTCCCATTCTACACCCTTAAAAGAGCAGAGATTTAACCTTTAAAGGACAAAGCACCACTGCACCAGTGGGTGATGTAACAGCCCCAAGGAGAGCTCTGGGTGCTCCCTGTGCTGAGGAACTGCAGAACCAGGCAGGTTAGAGCAGAGAGAGATTAAAACCAGCTGAACTTGAGCAATATTGAGCAGCTCGGACTTTTTTTTTTTTCATTTTTATAGCTCCTTCAGTCCCAACTTTTACTTTAATACTTTTTTTGGCACAGGACTGATTACATGCTTAATGCCCGCAGAAAAGTGGGAATGCTGCAAGATTAGGAATACCTAAATTTATGGTAGGATTAGGTGGAGTTTTATCCTGCCTGACACAAAGAATGAACATGAACAATCAGGAAGGACATTCCAGCCCCATTATGTCCCACTCCTGCTGTAAAAAATGCAGAAATAAGGAATTGCACCCAAAAAAAAAAGTTTGACATTCATTTGAGATATCCCAGTCTGTTACGAGAAATCAGCTTGTTTGTTGAATAATTCCCCTATAATTCCAAAAATACTTTATAGAAGAATTAAATGAATAAGAAGTCTAATTTTTCTCTTACTTACATCAGTTTTATATAAAACATCATTAAAGAAAAGGGAACCAAACCCAAAGAAAACACTTGGTTAGCTCTCATTCGACTGCCAATGAAATTTACCACTGAGCTTAATGGAGTAGGACCAGCACCAGGAATACCTCCAGCTCCCATCCAGCCATATCACTCAAGGCTCTGCTCAGATGTTGGCTGATGAAATTAGCATTTCTGTGACCAGAATGAATGATTCAGGTACTAATCTAGTGCAGATTTCCTTGGGTGACCTTGGGCATGTTTCAGCTCCCTTGCTCTGAAGCAGGGATGACAGCCCCAGCACCCCGAGTGGCTCTTGAGGAGCCACTCACAAGTTCGCCAGGGACTGGGATTGAGTTAGTGCTGGATCCAGACAAGGATGATGGACAGGTCTTGGAGAAGAGAGACAAACACGGCAGCATCCTGAGCTGATTTTGATATGGGAACTGTAGGTTCTCAGCCAGCCAGCCACACACACTCTCTTTCCCTAAAATGATTTTCTTTTAAACTGAGAATTAGATTTTTTTGAGTCTTTGCTCCTACACTGGGCTGGACGTTTTGAACATATAGATCAGACGATGCAGAACAGAGGAGCTCGGGGGTACCAACAGCGATGGTTTTTCAGTAGGAAACTCTCGCGTATTTAAATGCTGGGTAATTACATTAGAGAAATGCTGCAGAACAAGCCCTTCCCTGCCCCTCCCCACGCCTCCTTCGCCCCTTGCAGCCGGGGCGGGGTTATTTACCCGGGACAACAACCCGCTCGGGGAGCCGCTCTCCGCCGAGGCGCATCCCCGGGCGGTGCTCGGTGGAGGGGGGCCGGGGACCTCCCTCCGGACCCCCGGCCGGGCGGGGAGAGCCGCGGGGCCGCCCACGGTGGCGGGCAGCCGAGGGCACGGCAGTGTCGGGCTCGTTGCCAGCCCCCCCGCCGCCGCTCCCCCGGCCCC
>VYZX01009633.1:77453-261255 GCA_013401335.1 Brachypteracias leptosomus | reverse complement strand
GGCTGGGGCGCGGAGCGTCCCCCGGGGCTGGTCCCTGGCAGGGCAGCGCTGCCCGTGGTACTCCCGCCGCGGTGGGAGCTGAAGCGCGGTCGGAGCACACACGGGCCGTGCTTTGGTACCTCTGCAGGGAGGGAAACGGGGAGTTTTTCCTCGCCCACCACCGGGGTGCTGCTCTGTTGTAGGGGTCCTTGTGACAGAGCCAGGCCAGCCCCGAGCAGAGGCAGCCGCAGCTCTCCAGAGCCCAGCCCGGTCGTACCTGTCCCATGGCCGTGCTGGAGGTGCAGAGCCACTTTCGCTTGGGCTTCCTCTGTCACTGCACAGAAGAGCTTTTGGCTGAGTCCATCACTGGTTTGGTTTTGCAGGACGCAGGCAAAGTCTGTGGAGTAAAAAAAAGAACCCGAGTCATGCATTTGGCTCCTGGAGTGCACTCTGGGCTCCCTGTGGCATAGGGAAAAGACCAGAGCATCCTTGGGAACAGCAGCAGAGCTGAAGTGATGGATCTGGAGCAAAACTTCTCCAAAGGGTACCTGGGCTGATCGAGGCACGCTGCAGATAACTTGATATGGAAATACATTTAGGGAACTGGAGCTTCCCCAAGGGCTGCATTCTCCTCCCTCCTTTTTTAATTTTTAGCAAGCCAGCACAGTCCCTCCTTGATAACAACACACTACTGAGGAAGGCACCAAGGGAAATCCATTCCTCCCTGGTATTTAAGGAGATAAGGTTGATTTGTTGATATCTTCTTTAATTTCTATTATTCCCCCAAACTAAGTTATTTAACAGGTTTGAAATACAGAGAATGGGTTTTGTACTGAGTGTTGATGATGAATTGTAGGTGTCTCCATGGAATTGTGTCTGCTCCAACAGGTTAAATTCAAAGTGATAATTACTCCATATTTTCAATAGTGAAAATTGAGCTGGTAGTTTTAATACTATGTGAAGATGGTGCACACAAAAAGAATTAGTGCTACTGCATGAGCATCAGACTCCTGCATATTTGAATCCTGTACCAAAAGGGTTACTAGGAGGGGTCAGGAGTATTTTACACTGTGAAACATTTATGTTCATCTTACTTTACCCTCACAGCTCTCCCAGCCCTTTGATAAAGGCTTTTTTCACCAAATTTCCCAGACAAACAACCTAATTTGTCCTCAGTCAAACCACCAGTGAGGAGAATTGAGTTCTAGTGGAGGCGTATTTATCACACGAAATCTCTTGCCACCAGCACCTGAGCTGTGCAATTATATTGTTAATAATAACTTATACATAATAGCTCAATACGCAGGATTGAGCATTGATGGTTTTTCTTCCCAACCTGCAAATTACTGTATTAATGCCTCTCTCATGGTGGCTCTGTACATTTTTATGATCAGACTTTTTTCTTCCCTTCTTTGCTACATGTTGGTGCTGCTGCCACTGATAGAGGGATTCACCAGGTGTGACTCTGGTGCTCCAGCTTTTAAACGTGCCATTGATGAAAGATATTTTTGAT
Source organism: Brachypteracias leptosomus (assembly GCA_013401335.1). Lineage (NCBI taxonomy): Eukaryota > Metazoa > Chordata > Aves > Coraciiformes > Brachypteraciidae > Brachypteracias > Brachypteracias leptosomus. The sequence continues at coordinate 259,763 of VYZX01009633.1, read as the reverse complement.
TGCTATTAACAGAAACTCTCTGCTGCCTCCTTTTCAAGTGCTGGTGGCTGCTGGTAATAACATGACAACACTCAAAACTCGGTGATTACTTGAAAATTACAGGTTTGGATGCTAACTCCATTTCACTCAAGGATGTTACACACTGTAATGATGTAAAAAGAGCTGGCTGTTGTGAGGGGATCCGTGCTTTTAATTTTCCCACCTTCTGCCTCACTGATAGTGTGTTTTATTCTAGAAAAATTAGCAATGAAACCAAAATAACCCCCCCCTCCTCTTGCTTTCTCAGCTCAGCTCCAAGGAGTGGGATCCAGACAAACTGCTGGAGGGAAGGAAGGCTTTTGGATTCTGCATTTTATTTTATTAGGTGTAAGTGAGTTATTTTGGTTATGTTGGCAAGAAGTAGGAAAAAAACCTTACGGCAGCAGCTCTGCCCCCTCTCTAACCCACTTCTCCATGCACATGTGCTCTCCCAGCACCCACTACCACGGAATTTGGCCAGGGAAGCCTCACAGAACCAAGCCTACACTGGTTCCTCTGCATTTCACGTTTGAGTGCTTCAGTGGGAAGCACCAAGAAGCTGAAAAGTGGGAAAGCCTTTTTTATAATTAAATCAAAGCATGAAGTTAGGGAAAGGAAGGGAAGGAGAAAAAAAATATGCAAGTCTCCCAAGTTTTTTCTCCCTAGTTTTAGGCACTGCTCTCAGGGGTTGCCATCTGAATGAGTGGCATTTTCAAGCTGCTCTGGAGCTCCATGTGTGTGGTGACAACGTGGCTATTTGTGCTTGTAACAAAACTGATGGGCACGGGGCCTCAGGGAAATCAGTGCTCCTCCCTGACATCCCATACCTGCCACTGGGCAAGCAACGGGCACCTGGGAATCCTGGGGTTTATTCTTCCAGCTGTCACTGAGTTTGTGTGTGAAGCTTGAGTCATTTCATTTCTCTGCTCATCAGTTTCCTAGCAAAGAGGGAAATGGGAGACCTGCCATCCTCAGGCTGCCAGGAAGGACTCGATGGATGCAGCAGAGTTCAAAGTAATTTAAAGCCTAATTTTTGCAAAGATCTCAAAGATTGGCCTCATTGCCTGCATGAAAGGGGGATCTTGTATGTGAATGCTGCTGTGCATACAGATATCCTATCAAAGGATAATCAGAATGGGAGGGCACTAAAATGAATGGAAAAGCCAGGATCAGAGGCAAATAGCTTTGCCAAGCCAGAAAACACTAAACAAAAGAAGTTAACAAGTGGTGCTTTACCTCCCAGGCCAAAGGGCATCCAGAGCAGAGGAAGATGGGAGCTGTGGTGCTGCTCAGAGGGTTTTATTTGCAGCTTCAATTTGCTGTGTTCTTTTCTAACATGGTTTTAGAAGCATTTGCTCTGGACAGCCTTTAATTCCCCTCTTCCCTGTGCAATCACCTGCCATGCAGATCTCACATCTACAACAGCTCTCTCCTTTGCCTGCTGGTAGTTGAGGAAGCAGAAAAGGACAAAACTGTATTTCTCCATAATGAAGCCAATACAAATAACATTTCAGATACAAATTTATCAGCATCTGCCTGCCTTCTTGGCACTGAGGCTTTGCAAAGAGCTGGAAACACTGTCCCACCACTTGCCCTCCCTGACACAGATCCTGTCCTTGATACAAACCCTGGGAGAGGAGCACAAAACTTCAGCCTGGGCAGTTTTTNTAAATATATATATATATTTATATCTTAGCTGCTGTGTTTAAGACACCACCCAGGGGAGAAAAAAGGAGGGAGTAATAGAGTTCCAAAAACTGCTGAGAGGGGATCATCTCTTGAAAGGGAACCTTCCTATGCTGGAAAAAGTGGGAAGCAATAAGGAGGAAGGGTATTATGGGCTTCCCAAGACACAGGGGAGAGAGCAAGTGCTCTGAGTGAAGCATGGATTGAACTATGTCTCTGCCCCAGCTGCTCAGCACGTTACCCTGCTGGTGTGCAGGCTCCTGGCCAAGAGCTTCCACTCACAACCCCAGCCCAGCAAGAGCAGTGGGATAAATGCAGCAGGATGGGTCAGATCAGCCTTTGCAAGCTGTGAACTGATGCAGAGATGCTGCTGCCTTTGCCTGGGGACAGCCTGCCTGCACTTGTGATGGAGAAAGGGAAGGGAGCAGGTTCTCAGCTCCCCTTGCTGGATGCTAGAAAGGGCTGCAAGAGGAAGAATGATAATAGCTGGAACACCTGAGGCTCCATCCAAGCCTGCCTGCCCACAAAAGGAGGTTTTACACATTAAGATATTCTTGGCAGTGCTTTTTTCTTTTCACTCAGCCCTCTTAATGGTGACAAGTTTCCAAGGATGATGGGAAATGATGGTACAGAGGATACCTGCACTGATATAACAACAGAAGCCTCCAAAACAGGGCAAATGGAGGGCACTGGAGTTGGTGAAGACAGCCAACAGTCCCCCACAAAACACACACCCACTCAGCCCTGCACCCCTGCATGCTGTAGTGCATGTGCTGCAAGAGCAACCAGCTACCAAAACTACTCCTTGCTAGTCAAAGGCCCTGGGATTGAGCTGTTATTCTGCTCCAAATGCTGCTTGAGCTGTTGGAACACATTTGTTAGTAAGGATTGCAGATTCCAGGAAGAGTCAAGCATCCAGCAACTCCTGTCAAAGCCAGCAGGCCCATGGGGACCCATGGAAATGAACACCTTGCAGCTGAAATGCAATGCTGGGGTGATGCAGGGTCTGCACTTCTCCTGAGGTGGAAGAAGGGAGTGATAAAACAGGCAGTTCACACCTCCAGTCCTTTAGAGAATAAGCCTGTCTGCTTTCAGACCTGAGATCAGGTCAAATCTGAAGGAAATAGCTCAACCTTTCCCCACAGTCCCTTTAGTGTCTGGCAAGTAGAGCTCTGTAATCCAGGAAACACCCAGCCTCCAAAGCCTGGGGCTCACAACTGCCTCAAACTGAGCTCATCTGTCGGGACAAGGATCAAAGTGCTCACTTGCTGCATGACCTATGGGGACAAGTCACTTGACCTCCAGATGCAAGTCAGCCAACTGAGCTTGGAAAGCATTTGGAAAAAATCTAGCACTGCAGAGCCATTTGGAACACCAGATGTTGAGCTGGAGCAGAGTTTTCCAAGGGACAGAAATTACCAGCAGTGTAGGGTGTAGCTCCCTCACTGAAGAGCACACTCATGACATCAGCTCCCTGCATGCCCACTTGTCCCCATCCTGCACTGGAAAAATAGCTTTTTTTTTTCCCTAACAGGTTCAATATGAGTTCAAACACATGTGGTTTAAACCACATTGAGCAGCCTTACAGCAAGCAAGGGTCAAGACCAGCACGGAGCAGACCTGAACCAGTACTGAAGGCAGAGCTCCTGCCTGCTGCAGACCAAGCCCCAGGGATTTCTTCTCTTGAGGCTTCTCTGTATTATGGAAATGAGCTACCTACTCACTAGGTATTTTACTGGAACCACTTTAACCACCAGGCATTTCTTTTCAAGAGCAAGCACTTCTGTGAATGAGATGCAGGAGATTACCAAGGGCTGCTTGCCCAGTTACATGTGTGTGGGAAGGGGGGGTACCCCTTTGGCTTCCTCCTGGGGCACGTTATATGTCAAAAAGACTCAACTGGGGAGAGGGAGACTGAAAGGGTAAGGGAGGAGGCAGCAATGTGGAGGCTTTTCTCACCACTGGCAGGAAATGGAAACAGAGCTTTGGTGGCAGGAAGAGTGAGAGTGATCGAGCTGCACCCACCCTGCAGCAGAGTGAGCGTGACAAACTTCACACCACCTCCTTGAGAGCACTTGTGTTGCTACAAGGACTGTTTTTCTGGCTCTGACATTTGGCCTGGCTGCAAATGAGTCCACTAATTCTCTTAATGTTGCTGCAAGTGGTGCTAATTACACATCTCTACAGCAGGGTCCAGTTGGGTTCCACAGTATTGCCATCAATTCCCTCTAGCTGTTCATGACAGTCTGGCCTGTCCCCACTTCAGTCTCCCATAAAGCCACTACCATTCACATGCAGACCAGGAAAACATCTACAAACTCAGGTGGCACATGGTTTTCAGCTTACCTTCTAAGTCCTTCCTGAAGGGCAGGTCACATCTCACCAGGTTCAGTGGAGTTCAGCTCAGTGTTTGTGTGGTGGGTCCAGTGGGTCTTGCTGTTTTGAAGAGCCATCCCAGCCTTGCCTCTCAGCAGAAACAGTGACAACATTCCAGGCTGTGCAGCAGCATGAGCCTCGGGTACCTGTGGGCAAAACAAGAACATCCATTGGCAGAGGAGTGAGGGCACAAGCCTAGAGCTGGAGAGGGATGCTGGGTTTTGACAGTGTTATCAGATGAGACAAGAATTTGCAACAGCAAATGATCAGCTGGTTTGAGTGAAGCTTGAGGCAGCAAGGCAGGTGAGAGAAGAGCAGAATTTCAGTACAAAAATTGGAAGAATTAACAGTTCTGTTTACACCTTCTGTTGCTAAAGGACGAGGGAGAAAGTCTCTTCTTTTCATGCTGTAGAGCCCATCTCTTTCCCTTCAAGCAAGAGAAGACACACAATCCTTCCAGCAAAGGTCCAAGGCTCTGCCTTCAGTCTCACTTCTGACCCAACTGCACTGAATCCTTCCAGAAGCTCCTGCCTGCAGCTCACCTGCAGTAACACTGCTTCATTCATGCATCCCCAAATCAGCAAGGTAAATAATAAATGCCCTTAAAGCACTACTAAATAAATGTCCTGCAGATAGGTAAATACTCTTTACCTAATTCATGTGCTGTGCATGAACTTGGACTTGCCACCTGTCTGAGACTATTCCTGATACAGACTTTGGAGCTTTGGCCAGCCCAGGGTTTAATTTCCTCATCACGTAGATGTTTCTCTGCTTGTCATACAAGCCTTTGACCAGCAAAATACCAGTTTGACTTAAGCCCTGTCTGCCCTATTAATGACTGGGCTGTCCAAGCATTTCATGAGCCTGTGTTGCCACTGATCTCACTGATGCTCAGGAAGTGACTGTGCCCCCGGAGCTAGATGAAAGGATTGTATATATGTTTATTTGGTTTATGTCCATACTCTCATCTTATTACTCACAGCCACGCTTGGGTACATTTTAATTAGCTTATTACTTTTTATCTCAAAAAGACATGACTGAAAGAATAAAAATGTCTCAAAACATACACAAGCTTTTCAAAAATCTCCAATGATTCAACTCCACGCTGCTCCAGCATCAGGAATTTTATCATGGTTATATTTCCTTTAGATTCATAGTTGCTTGCTGATCTGATTAACTCTCCATCTTTCTTTCTGAATATCCAGTGAATTGTTGCACATCCAAGTGCTCAGAATTCTTCCAGACATAGACTGATTTATTTTGATCCCTGCCATTTATTACTTCAGAAAGCAGGAAGAGAAGTGAGTGGGTTAGGCAGCTGTCTGTATTGGTTCCCTTTCAAAATTAGGACTAGAAGGGAAAGAAAAAAGCAAGCGATGAAAAACTAGGATCTGGGAAAAGGTGCAAAAAGAATGAGACCTGGAAATAAATTCTTAATGTCAGACTCATTCATTGTGAAACAGGCAGAACCAGCAGCCTGCTCAGTACCTGCTCCTCGGCCGTGCATCTCCTTTGAGCACAGACATACTCAGAAATCTCCTCAAAGCAAGCTCAGGGGCTGGTCTATCCATCTATAGCTCTTTACAATGTCCTCCCAAAGAATCCTACAACTTGCAGCTCTCTAAGATAGGTGGATGAAAGTTTATTTACATCCTTGCAACAGGTACCACAGAGGACACACGTTGGACCTCACACTTGAAAGCCTGGATGGAACCTGGCTGGTGATCTAACATGAAAAGGAGAGGCACAGAATGTCAGCAGCCACCAAGTTTTCTGTCTCTTCAAGCCCCAAAGGCCATTCTGTGCCCAGACCTTCTCCTCCAGCAGTTGGCCAGACACTGTCAAGTCAAGGCAGATTTCTCCAGCAGGTTTGGGATGCCCCAGCCCGGGGAGCATCCAGACCCACCTGCCCTGCCTTTCTCACTTCATTTGAGGGACCAGTGGCTAATGGAAAGTGTGGTACCCTGTGAATCAACAGGGCTTGGAAGTATGATCAGGGTGCCCCTGGGATGTGGGGAACCCATGGCTATAGTGGAGAACGGGCACTGCTTCCAGCTTAGCACTTCAGGTAATAGGTCACCTAGAAAATACAATGCTCAGGTGAGACTTCTGCCCATCCTCTGCTCTCAGGGCCTGAGGACAGCCTGGCTTGTGAAACATGCAGCCCAGCTCTCACTTCACCAAAACAGAAGGCTCAGCAAGAGCTAAAACTTACAGACTTACTCAGAGGATGGCATCCTTACAGCAGGAGAGCTTGTGCTGAGGACACAGCAGAGCTGGAGCAGCGGCTGTGCCAAGAGAGAGGTGGGTGCTGAAGAACCATGAACACAGAGGTTGTGTTGCCCACGGAGAGGAGAGAGGAGCCTGGAGGGAGCAGGAGAGGCTGTATCCCAGGAACAGGCTGCAGAGCCAGGCAGGAGGCCACGAGGTGAACGTTGTCTCTGTACAAGTCAGATGTTGGACTGTGATCCTGGGGGCTTGTTTGGGGTCCCACAGTGCCCATTGTTCAATACTGAAACTCTGGTGAGTGTTAATGCTGGATGGAGGTGAAGGAACATGGGAGATAGGGGAGGGAGGGGCAGAGAGATAGAGAGATATATACCTAGAAAATACCCCTCCAGATGTGATCTCAAACCCAGGATCTCTATCCTTTAGCAAAACCATCCAAGGAAGACTGATTGGTTTTTTCCATCAGTCTTTCTTTAGGCCTGAAGACAGAAAACAAAACACAACAACAAAATAAAAAGAAACCAAACAAGAAAGGCTCCAGCAATTGCAAAAAGAAGGAAAAGGAGGGTGTGGGACCCTACTCAGCGTTGACAGCAGCTACTCAGTGCTGTTTGAACTTCATTGGTGGTACGCTCTCACATTTCTAAGGCTCTTGACATAGGCATTGGCTCCAGGGGTGAGACCATCTGCAACTCTGTTTTGCTGGGATTGCTTCCATGCAGAGGGCCAGGAAAGGGAGATGGATTTCATCAGAGCTGCCTTCTGAAATTCCCATCCTCTCTCCTGCCCCACCCCTTGCCAAGAGGGAGGGCTGGGAGGGCTAATGCCATTTCTAATTCTGGCTTCAGTTCGGTGCATTCTAGTACCAGCCAACAGCTGGATCCCAGCAGCCTTCAGACAAACACCCTTCTCAGTGAGACATCACAGCAGCCAACCCTCACCCTGCCTTTCAAGGACAGGGGAAAGGTGGGGAAATGGAGGATGTCGAGTATTTAACATGGAGATCAAGAAACACTTCATAACAATACCAAACACTCATATTAAGGAAAATCTGACTTAGCCATTAAAGCCATGAAGGAGTTCACTGAGGTAATGACTCTGGAACAAGTTGTGAGCACTGTGTCATGGCAGTGCTGTTGGCTAATAATGGCCAGCAGTTAGCCTAAGCCATAGGGTCTAGATTTGGAGATGAAGTCCCCTTGAAGATAAGTATTTCTGAGGGATTAGAGGCTAGGGGCTACATTCTTCCTCACTATCAACTCCACCAGTAGCTCATGGCCCTGTTTCAGAGATTAAGCAACACATGCACAGTTAAGAGAAGCAAGAGACTCACATCTCAGCCCCAGAGGTCTGTGGACCCTCCCTGGCACTCCTTGCTGCTGCTGGGAGGGTATCACATCTTGGGGGATGGAAACACAGCTCTAATTACCAGTATGGCCATAACTGGCTCCATCTTGCCCCAGTGATACCAGTGGAGGGAGGAGAGGATTGAAGCAGAGAGACAACTGCCCCTCTCTGCTCCAGGAACATTGCTCTTAGATCCTGACAGTGCTGCTGGTGTTTATTTCCTCCTGTGCCCCAGCAATAACTGAGCATTCTGGGGATGGGAGCTGCCTGTGTGTTGCTGGGGTGGAAACTGGGAAGGGAAGCAGAAGCTAACCCAAGTACTTACTGGGGGAGGGGAGGGGGGGAATATCTGCATTTTATTTTGCTAGAAAAATATTCTTGCATGCCTAGAGCCAGCAGCTCTGCTCTATCGACATGCTAATTATCTGGGAGTCACTGTGTGTGGGGAGGGGGGGCTGCTAATTCCCCTCTCTCCTCTGGGGCAACAAACAGACGCTTTTATTTGTGTGTTGGGGTTTTTTTTTTCCCCTCTACCCTTCCCTTGTCATCTTGGCTGCTGAAGCAGATCTGCCCAAACCTCCCCTCTTGCCAGAGGAGCTGCAGCAGCCCTTTTCCTGAAACGCTCTGTGGGTGGAAAATGCATAACTTCACTCTACCCACGGGGCAAAATCCCCACGCTCACAAGGCAGGAGCTGGAGCCACATCAGCGGTGCCAACAGGACAGCGCCCCGGGCTCCCTGTGCTGCTGCTGCTCTGCACAAGCCAAACCCTCCAAGCACTAACCCATCCAAATCCAAACCATGCACCCTCTGCCTCTATTAAATCTTCCTCCCCCATTGCACAGACTCACTCCCCATCCTCATCCTCAGGTTTGTGACTCTTTCCAAACACAGCTCCACTCACCCTTGCTTCTTGCTCCTGGCAGATCTCTCTCTGCAGCCTCCCCACCACCCTTTCTCCAGCTTTTTTTTCCACATATCACACCCCATAAACCTCCTCTTTTTTCTGTACTGTCACACAGTGCTTTTCACTCCACACATCAATTAGACACCGTGCTCCTCTTCAGGTTCCTATCAATCAACCCTGCCATACCTTATTTACATGCCTTCCTGCCTGTGTTCACTCAGTTGTCCTAATTATCTACTTTCTCACACATTCTTCCCTGTTTTTCCCTTACTAGCTGATTACCTTCCAACATTTACCTCCTACAAACCCCTTCAGCTTCTCATGCACGTGGCTCAGGCTTGCAGGACCTCTAGTGAGGTCCCTAGTGATTAGAACAGTTGGGTCCTACACCAGTTGTAGAATCTCTTGGCCCTTCAGAAACCCAGAGGAGGTATCTGTGAAATCAGCCAGGTTGGTGACACCCAAACTGACCTATACCCAAGTTCCTGGAGCAGGTTTTTCTGCCAGCCAGGAGGCCTGCAAGTGATAAGAGCTTCCCTGGTGATTTCCCCTAAAGCATCAAAACCTGACCTGACGCAGAGAGAAAACATTTCCCTTTGTCCTCCTTATTTGTAAGGATACTTTTATCCTCCCCCAAACTACCAAAGTGACCTCATCATATTTTCCTTGTCACTCCATCAATTCACCCACAGGTTAACACCCCAGGACCCTCCCAACACCCTTTAACTCTGGCCAACATTGTATCAAAACCAAACATGCCATTAAAAAATAATAATTTACCAAAGCCCATCACTATGGCAGCAAGCTTCAGACCTGACCTCTGAGACCACTGGGTGGGGAGAGGGAAGGGAGGGAGAGAAAGGCTGGAAAGACAGGAAAGCAGAAAATTGTCTTGAGGTCCAAGTCCCAGGCAGGGAATGAGAACCCCCCAAACTCTTCTCCCATCCCCAGCAGCAATTCTCTGCAAGGCCTCAGGCAATTCTCTTCCCTTCTTTGTGCCCCAGTTTCCCCATCTAAAATGACAATGATCATCACTGCTGCCTAAGGCAGAATGAGGGTTCATGTTTGAAGAGTGTTCTAAGACATTTTTCAATATATCCTTAGCAGTTTCTGCTAACAGTTTCTTTTGGGAAAACTGTGACCAAGTGATACGTGCAAAGTGAACATTTTCTGGAAGTTCTAAGGCCAGCTTTGCTTGGCCACATTCTGATGGTGCTTCAAATAATACCCATATGGAGATGCCCACTTGACTTGTATCTTGTTTGCTGGCACTCTGCAGATGTGTGCCCGAAACCCCAGAGCTGAACCAGCTTCCTCATTGTTTGCCCACTCTCCATAGTGTCTTTCATTCTTTGTTTCATCCCCTAGACCAAAAAATAACCTGCAACACATTGACAAGACTGAGCCAAACTAAGGGGACCTCTTCCCCAAGCATGTCCACAGGTTCCACCACAGCTGGAGCTGGTTTTTGGTGGTGCATGGTGGAGTTTCCCCATTCCCTGTGGGCCTGAGCACCACAAAGGGTCTAACAAGAGCTCTGGCTGCCTTGCAAGAGGGGATTTGCATTTTACAGAAGTAAAACCACTGTCCCCTTCCCAGCATGAATGCCCTGCTTGTTTCACCCCTACAAACCACCCTGCACAACCACCTCAGGGGAATAACGTGTTCACCCAATGCAAAAGAGGTTCTGCTAAAGAAATAGAGCCCAGGACATAGAAACCCAGCTCATCTCCCTGTGTCACACTGAAGACTCCTCTTAAGAGCCCATGTCCATGCTGTGAGGAGGTCTTATGGGAGGTGTTCTAGGAGGAATGGTCTCTGGACCACCTCAGCAGGGTCCTGGCTGAGTTGGGAGGAGAGAGGGAAGGAGCAAGTCCTGCCTCAAACATGGGCAAAGGTGAAGGACGAAGAGAAGGGCCAGGAATCTATTTCTGGCAATCTCAGCAAAGAGGCAGCAAGTGATGGAAAAGAGAAAGAAGCACCTGACAGAGTCCAATAATATATGTCAGTGAAACAGAAAGGAGCTGAGTGAGATGTTTTGTGGGCTGCTGGTGATTCCGGGGAGTCCTGCCCTATTTTATTTTCCACTCACAGCCCCCAGAAATCTTGGTTTCAGTCACAGACTTTCCCCCTTTCCCCCAGCACAACCCCCAGGGAGGACTCTCGGCGTGGCTGGGGGGACAACCCAAACTGTCACACAAACAAGAGGTCTCTGTAACTGCCTTTCTCTGTAGCTCCTCTTTGACATGCATATTCCATTTGGAGAAACCCCCTCTCCCCTCCCACGCTCTCACCCGCCATCTGGTTACGGTTTGCACCATGACGTGCTTCCTCTGTGGTTTATTTGCTTTTTTTAGCCAAACCCGAGAGAGAGAGAGAGAGAGAGAGAGAAATACCCTGTTTGCTTTGGGGATGAACTACCCACTCCACGCACACATTTACTTTATTTATTATAGTGGGTTTGCGTGGCTGGTTAGGGGAAGGTTGGGGGTTTTTGTTCCCCTCCCTTGCCTCCATGAAGTTAATAAATGGGGGCTCCTCACAGCATCTGCTGTAGATGATGAAAAGCTTTATGAGGCTGTTGATTTCGAGAAACCTTGTCAGGTGATAAGGCAAATGTGATCTAGTGGTTTGAGGGGGAGGGAGGCTGGGGAGGGCACAGGGAGAGCACCCCCATCACAGAAACAGGACACAGAAACAGTTTGTGCCTGTCACTGGAGCCCTGGGGAGGCTAAAGGGGTAAAGTGCTTCATACACAAAGCATTCTAGGGGTGCCAAATGTCTGTAGTGCTTACACACCCCTGGCTTACTCAACAGGCACAGAATATCAGACCCTGCCAGCTCCTCACCAATGCAGACCAGTAACACAGATTTAAGGCTGAAAGGCATCCTGATGCCTCCTGTCTGCTTTCCCAGTCCAGCTTTGCGTGAGAGAAGCAGCCACACTGAATCCCTAGACCAGAGAAGTGAGCACAGAGAAGAGGATCTAAGCTTCCCAGCTCCCAGCCCCATATTCAGTCCCCTGAAGTATACTGGTTTTGACAGCAGACACACAAAGAGAAGCTTTAACAATTGCTCTGTCCTGGGTTTTGATGGCTGACTTCTGCAGTCACTAAATATTCCCACAGTCCACACTCCAAGTCTCTGCTCTTACACAGCCCACTAGTTCTCCAGGAGCAACACAGATGCTGTTACTCTTCATTAAATATACTTACAGCTTATATTGCCACTTACTAAAAGCCTTCATCTCCAATGGTTTACCCCATCTCCACAAGGCCCTTAGCACAGAGGAGCCTCCTTCCCTTTGGATAAATTCTTCCACAGCACAGATGACTCCACAAGGAGTCAGCTCCACCTTCACTGGGTGGAAGCTGCTCCCACAGCCCAGTGTATTTTGGGATGCAAGAGCCTTGCAGCCTTCCCTAGCCTACCTTGTGATTGGCCTCATCATTTCCAGCAAGCATTTCAAACTTTGCCTGGGTCACAGCCACTTTCCCCAACGTGTGTGTGTGTGTGCACAGCCCATTAATCCTCTTTGCTCCAGACTTGATTTAATTTAACATTAGGTTTGGATGAGTAATTTTATCCCACAACACAATTCAAGGTGATAGATGAGACCACAAGCAGGTGATAGCCCAGGCTTGACTCCCTCCCTTGCTCTCCCTCCTGAGAAAGAGTTAGTTGGCCAGGTTGCATGAAGAGATTTACTGCTGCTCCAAGGCAGGGCTTCCACTGGGGAAAGCCAAGGAACAGACATTTCAGCTCTCATGAAAGGATGGAAAGGAAGAAGGGGCAGGGGGTGGACTGGAAGACTTGCTGAGCCAAAGCCCAAGCAGCATGGCCGGGATCCAGGGAACAGCAAAATCAGAGCACCCCCTTTCTCCCTCCCCTCAGGTCTCCTCTCTTGCACAGATTAACTCTTTGGACACCAGTCTTGCAAGAGACACAATTTCACATTTCTTCTGGGTGTGTGTGTCCACCAGTCTGCTTGAAATAAGGGAAAAGGAACCTGAGGCTATAATGACACGGCATCAGATTTCCACTGAGAACTCCTCTGCGTCCACTTCACGGGTGGAAAGGTCTCAGTAATGAGATAGATGAGCCTCAGAGTATGCTTCAGGTGTCCTGTCTGCTAGCAGATTAATGAGGTCCAAGAGCAACTCCAGCAAATGCTGCCAAAGGTGTCCCTGTTGCTCTCCCAGGCCGACCTGGAGACCCTGCTAATGCCAGGTGATCAGGCAGCATCTGCACCAGGATGCTGCGGTGGGGAAAGGGTCGTGTGTCCTCTCCAAGCTGAGATGCTGCCTCCTTTTCAAACAGATGCTGGCAGCATCTCTTGAGACACAACTGAGTAAACACTGTCATTCCAGCAGCCACCCTCACTAGCTCTGCTACAACAGTGTGGGAGGGCCAACTTAGCCCACAAACCCATGGTGCCCTCATCTCCTGTTAAACTGGATGCATCAGCCCCACCAGCCTGGAGTGAGGTGGGAGTGAACTGCCCATCCAGATGTTTTCACTGTTAGTTGTTTTGTTGTGTGGTTTAGTTCCACTCATGCTTAAAATACAGAAAATACAACAGAATGGACATTCAAAAAAGCACACCCAGTCAACTTCTGGAGACTCAGAGATCCACTTGTTCAATGAAACGATGTGTAAACTGTTATTAAACTTGAAGGTAATCACAGAACTGGCAGAAGAGAGCAAGATCAGTGCCTTGTATGACTTTGTGGCATTAGCTTTCTGTGCTGCACACACAGTGCTGGAGTCCTCTGGGTACAAGGTAGAAATCCCAGGAGTTAAACCCAAACAGCATCACTGGTCCCACACACACCCCTCTCAGAAGCTAAGTCAGACACTCAAACTCTTACTCAAAACCATGTGTGCACCTCTATACACCCCCCACCCCACCCTGGACTGTTTCACCAGCTAGGTCCCACCAGCAACAAGTTTTATGACTTGACTTTATGTACAAAGGTGTCTCAGCAGCACCCACACAACAATCTCTCCTTGCATTCAATCCTGAAGACTCTATATAGCTGGGAGCACCATCCTTGTTCCCACCACATTGTAGGCAGCCCTTGGGTGTTGCTGGGGATTATGTTTGTGCCCTGTGGTGCCTTCTCAAACCAAACTCTTCCTTTGGGACCAGTGTGGTTGCTCCCATTCCTTACCCTGCAGTGCCCCTTATGGCCACCTTGGGAAGTAGTCACAAGCCATAGTTGTGCAAGCAACCCTGGGCTGCTCATGTGCTTGGATCACCCTCCAAACTGCTACACCTTTCACTGCAAATAAAGATCCATTTGATAGAGAAGAATCTCCCTCCCTTTACATTTCAACAAAACCCCAATACCAGCAGGTTTTCTACAGGTTTTCCCAGGTGATGGGATTTCTTCTCCTTCAGTGAGCACAGGCCTGGCCTCCACCATCACTTGGGAGTATCCTGGAGCTTATTCACTAATAATTTACATGCAGTCTGACCTGGGAAGTCCTGTATGGACAGCAGCAAGTTCCACCCCTTGTCCTTTTAGACAGTAGCCCCTTTAGACAGTACCTGCTTCATGCCAGGAGTGGGGGGAACAGTTACCCCAGTTTGCACTGAAAGAGCATCTCCTTTTTTCTTGTAACGTGGAAGGTTCTCTCTGATCCACCCAAATGGCTCTGAAGAGAGAAGACTGACAGGGTATTGTCTTCAGGAGCTGCTCTGGTTTATTAAGAAAATGTCACAGGGAATAATTAATGCCTGTATTTTTGCTTGCTTGCTTTTTCTATTTTTTACTGCTGAACCACACACTGTCCTTTACTAACACCTATCCTCATTTCATTTCACACCTCACCCTTTCTGCAGCCAGCCCTGGGGATGTCTGGAAGCAGAACCATCAGTACCAAGTCCATCCCACATTGCAGTGAAAGTTGCAGGGAAGGGCAAGCTCTGAATGTGCCATTCTTGGATTCCCCATGCCAGAACCAAACACCTACCTAATCTCTATCAACCTTGAGACCCTTCTGAGATACAGGACACAGACAGAGGCTGCACAGAGGAGGAACCAAGGATGCCAAAAGAATTAGGAATGTTTCCTGAAAGCTATCTGAGGAGTTGAGCCTGCTGAAAATCCTTAGGATCTGGACCTAAAATGAATATATTCCTGGCAGTGAGTGGGGAGCAGGAGGAGGAAGCTGTATCAAATGATATATTATTGATAATACAAACAAAAATTGAGGCATATCATTTGTAGTACAGTTGCTATCAGCAACCTTTTCCTAAATAACAGGCTACCAGATTAAGTGACAGATATTTACAAATTCATGTCCACTTTGTATCTTTGTTAGGGTGTTACCTTAGGGGTAAATTAGTAAGTCTATGACTTACTTTCCTTTTCTGTTAGAGATAGAATGCCCCGTGCCTTAGAGGGATGGCGTGCAAATCTGTGAAGTGCTTTGAAGATAAAATGGAAGATTTACCCCAAACCTACTGAGAGGCAGAGAAAAACATCACCAAAAACCTGACAAGACCATAGGGAGCCACCACTATGGAGCAGCCATGGGGAGGAAGAGTTGGGGAGCACTGGGGAGGAACACTCAATGTTGAAACCTCGATAAGCAACTTTCAGACCTTCATCTTGGAACCCTTTGCAAGAGGCAGGTAGGAAGATAAAACTCAACTTGATCTACTGGGCTAGTGCAGAGGTCTGGCAGCTCCTGGCTCCATTCCTACAACCATCTTCAGAGCAGGGTGGTGAGGAGGTAGAGTGGGAAAGAGGGATATTTTATGTTAGCAAGGGAAGAGGTGACATAGGCTTGGATGTCAAGGAGAAAGGAGAGCCACAAAATAGTTAAAATGTGAAGAATATAAAGCTGGGAAGACTAGAGGAGAGCCTGGAGAGAAGAAATGCACATATTGGGGGTTCCTGTTCAGAGAGGCAGAATGATTCCCTGAGCAGCCACGTCAGCTGCAGGGCAGAGCTCTGTGCACTCTGCAGGATTCACACAAGAGAAGGGGTTAATGAGAAAGGACGAGAGAAGAGCACAAATAAAATCAGAAA
This sequence comes from Brachypteracias leptosomus, assembly GCA_013401335.1. Lineage (NCBI taxonomy): Eukaryota > Metazoa > Chordata > Aves > Coraciiformes > Brachypteraciidae > Brachypteracias > Brachypteracias leptosomus. Next base: position 244,158 of record VYZX01009633.1, on the reverse strand, counting down.
TGACATCCTGGCCCACAGAGCATCTCCAGGCTGGGGAAAAACCCAGAGAACTCACTGGGTTCTATTTTCTGTCCTGCCTGAGGATGAGCTCAGGGCTGAAACTTCACCTTTAATCTCATTCCTGCTTTTGAACAGAGCTGTGATGCCACAGTGAGGGTTTATCTGAAAGCTTCTGAGTGAACCCAGAGTTCTTGAGAGTTAATCATCCCCCACGCCCCCAACAACAACTTGCAGCCAGCCATCCTTGGGATGCAGCTTCCAAACCAAGGCACCTGCCCACAACTCCCCAAAAGAGAAAGCAGGGAAGTGCTGTGGTTAAATCCCTGATAGACAATGTGCCTTCAATCCTCAGCTCTTCCAGAGAATTCCTGGGTGACCTTGAGAGATCCCTAATTGCTCCGTGCCTCAGTTCTCCACCCATAACAAAGAGATCATTAAATAGCCATGAAATCACAGTGAAAGTTAATTAATTCAGCATTCATAAGGTCCTGGTACATTAAGGGGATGGCAGAGCACATTTGAATAGAAATATCAGAGGCAGCCCCACAGGAGCTTGTCCATCCACACACCACCAAGACACAGAGACCAGCTCAGTTCAGAGGCAGCACAGTCATGTCTGTGGCCATCCTCCCAGGGTAATTAACCCTGCTTCTCAGGTAATTACCTAATTATCTTGGGTGGAGTAGCTCTACCAGGAACTCTCTCTCTCTTCCAGGTCAGGATTAACTCATGCAGAGGGAGGTGGAAGATTTTTTTTTAGGTCCTTTTAGATGCTTAGTCACCTATATAAAAGGGAATGGAAGGAAGAGGAATCCAAGAATCCAAACCCCTCCTGTTAATTGATGAGCTGCTCTGGACACTGCAACAGGAGCTTCTGTGCAGGGGACTCAAGGGAGGTAGAATAAAATCTGAACAGTTAACAGAATAAGTGCAAAATTCTCTCAGCATCCTTGAGGAAGAGAATTGCTCCCTTAATATGTGGCCATTTAGAATATAATCTATGTCATAAGAGCTTCAAACAGGAAATTAGAGAAGATAATAAGAAAACATGAGAAGAAATAACATTTAACAATGAAGGCTCTCTTAAGCCAGAAGGATACAGAAGTAAGAGGCAAGAAGGATGTATGCATGATTATAAACCCTCAGCCTCTTTAAAAGGAATGTTAATTGTGTCTCTTGTCTCTTCCTTTGAGGACAATGGAGAGATTCCTATTCTGGAAGCACTTTCCATGGGAAATCAGAACGTGGCCTTGGCAGACACCAAACTCTCCAAGGAGGGAGTTATGGATGGAGCAGAGGAGCTCATGGCCAGTTAAACACCATGGCCAGATGGTGTTCAACTGCAAGTTCAGGAGGGATTGGAGTCTCCAGTGACTGTGTGGCCAACCCAGCTTCACAGTAAGTGCTGCTGAAGAGCAGAAAGTGGTAGAATGATGCTGGTCTTCACAACCCCCTGAAGAGTCCCCAGGTACCAGCCATTAAAGCCACCTAAGGTTGACTTTGGTCAGTTTATTGAAAGTCTGCTTAAGGGCAAATAGGCCAATAGTTGGCTGATCCAATGCTGCTAATTCAGCAAGGCTGCTTTAAGGTAAACACTGTTAAAGAATGAGCTATTTAAAATTCTATATAAACCACATAAGCTCAGGAAATTCACCTTGGCCTTTTACAAGAGTGGATTCAACTCTTGCACACATGATAACCAAAATAGTGTGTGCCAGTTACAGGTGGGAGTTGGGATGTATCCTCTTATAGTTGGATTTATCTTAAAGGTCTTTTCCAACCTAAGTGATGCCACAATTTCTCATTTTCTTTCAATGGACAGAACTGCCCAGATGGAAAACACGGGTGTGAATTTCACCTTCCTTATGCCTGAGGAGACCTGTATCTCTCACTTTAAAGAGATTTTCCAGCCTTTGTGAGTTTCTAGACAAATCTGAAAGCAGGACTGTTAGAATGTCAAGGTGGAGAGGCAAAACACCACAATGAAACAAGGAAACTAAGAAGAAACAGTCCTAAAAATGCCTGTATTTCATTTTCCTGACCTTCCTGCCAACCTCCAGGTTTTGGGTGCCTGACTCTTGACAATTGGACCCCTTCCAGTTGACAGCACCACAGCCTGGGTTAGACCCCAGTATAACCTAGTCCAGCAGCTGCCAAGAGTGACAGGGAATATTCACATCCCTCTTTTTTCAAAGAGGGGGAGGAAAATAGAAGATAACAAAAAACAGAGTCCTGGGATGCAGGAAACTCATGGCTTGAACTGGGAACTTGTCTCCAGGTGGAGGTTTCCAGCTCCATAATCTAACTCTGAAAAGCATATTGGAAAGGAACACTTCAGAGGTTTTGATTTGGGGGTTTTTTTTTTCAGAAGGAAATATTGACACTGCCTGTCAGCAAGTTCCCAGAGGGGTGCAGTGTCAGAGCACATTAGACTATTGCAAATGGAAAAACAGATGCAAAGTCTGGGAGCAGCAAAGGTTCAGCAGCAGCCCAAGGTCTGTGCATGCTCATTGGGTTTAAAGGAACACTCCTGTGCTCTTTGCTTTGCAGCAAAGGCCTCTGAGGTTGGGGGGTTTTTCCCCCTTTTAGCTCTTTGTAAGAATAATTTAGAAATAAACACCCCATATAGAGATTTTTGGGCCAGATTTACAAAGTTTAGCTGACAAAGGACTGAGAAACACACTTTGCAGGACTCAGAACATCTAAAGTGCCTTGCTCCTTGTGGCTTTATGGGATGGTCAGGCTTATAGAAGTATTTCCACACACCTGACCCATCTCTTTGTCAGACATCCTTTCTCCCTGCACCAGAAACACCATGTTTTTAACAATACATTTCCTTAGATTTGCTCTTCCAGTCTTACTCTGAGAACTGACTAAATCATTCCATTTCATTGCAGGCCATCAGAGGGCACTGATTAGTACAGAAGAGGAACACTGCAGATCCTACATGAGAGCATCACTTAATTTCTAAGTGAAAACCATCAGATTTGAAAGAGCAATTTAATTTAACATGTTAGAATAAGTTCACAGTCACCTTAAAATACATGCTCAAAGAGCATCTCATCCACTGATATCACATCTTAAAAGTAAAAGCACAACCAGTTTTTACTTGAAATCATACAGGGGGAGGGGTTTTGTTTGTTTTTAATGCTTCAAGAAATTGGTAAGAAAAGAGAGGAGCTTTTCTCTCATCTGTCAACCATATAGAGAAGTCTCTGGATTTTGTCCAAATGCACAAACCACGCTCCAAACTTCCTTCATGTTTAGTTAAACATGACAAAGGAGTGGCAGGAACACAGACAGGACTATCCAAACCTGGAAATTAGGGTTATTTCACCAGGGAGAACAGGCAGAAAAGGAGCTCCAGTGTTTGTGATTCCTGCCTCAAATCCACAAGACTCATCTGAATAATAACCTGGACTTCTTAACTGCATCATCACTTGGAGGTCCCACTAGAAACTTCACTGCCAAAGCAAATTCCTCCCAGTTTCCAGCTAAAATGCCCCCATCCAGTTTGTACCACAGCTTTTCATCCTTGCTGTGTTCAGCCTCGCTGGTACAGAGAAGTCTCTTGGACACGGGGTGCCAAGGAGAGCTCCTGAGCTGCTCATGCTCAGGAGGCAGCAGAGTTGGCAAAGCTTCCAGAGAGCCCTGACCCAGCTGCAACACAGCCATGACCTGCCTCTCCATCTGCTGGCAACCATCATTTCAACAGACAGGCCAAAAATACCAGTCCTTCTGGGAGCCTTTCCCCCCAAAGACAATGCAATATGATATAATATGGTAATAAAAATGCCAAGAGAAGGCTCCCAAGCAGTTCCCCTTCCAAAAAGAGCTCTCCCTACAAGTGCAGGCACCTCTGCTGCTGTCCCCAGACTCAGATCCCTCCATCCTTCCAGCACTGGACACCACCAGTGCCATTCTCTATGTGTCTGGAGAAGACCAATGACCTGGCATTGATGAGGAAGGAGGGCAGAGAAACATTTTGCCAGGGCCTCCTTTCTCCCATCCTATTCCTCCCTCCCACTCCTGTCTGTCCTCCCAGTGATGGATGGCTATTGGTTCTGGCTTCATCTGACAGAGAAATCTGTCACCTCATGCCAGGGGGAGGTGACAGCAAATCCATCAGCAAGGAGACAGCAGTCACTTGCAGATTGCTTTCAAGGCTACTGGGGGCTGGATTCTTCTTTGCCTCCCACCACTCCAGTTTCCTCTCCTTCCCTCTTTTACACAAGTTTCAGTAAATCCTCATTTGAACAGACCCATTTGGCTGCTCTAGAATATCCAAATTCTAACAGCTTTCCATCTGGGTGTTACTGTCTTGCTTAAAAAAACACCAAACACATTTTCCCACAAGAGCAGCTCATTATTATATGTTCATATTCAGTCCTCTTGTTACTTCCAAAGCCTGGATTCAAATCCTACTTGTGTCCCTATGGGTTTATCAAGTGTGGTAGCATTGCTTGACCCAGAGGGGAACACTGGTCCCAGTGGCAGCTTCTAACCAGGGTATTCTCAAGAATGGAAATGCAGAGGATGCAATAAGGCAGGACACTGGCAAATGAAACTACAACTGATAGAAACAGAGCAAAATGTTTCATACTTATTACTTATTGTTCAGCCCTCTGAAATATTAGGCTTTTTCTAGGTGCAAGAGAGCAGCACTCTACCAGTTGACATCTGGGCAGAGGATGCCAGAACCCCCAGCTCTGCCAACCCTACCTCTGCTGGGCTGCTCACTGGACCTCTTCGTGCCTCAGGCTTCCCCTAGGACAATAAGATTTATCTTCCTAGAAGTGCAAAATAAGGCTTTTATCATTGATATGCACAAAGCTGTTGGAGATCTTCAGACAAAAGACCCTAACAAAGCATCACGATTAGAGGCAAATTCATTTCCTTCTGTCCCAAACACTGCAAGATTTGATTATTGCCTATGTGACAGTACTACTTAGAGGAGAGTCGAGGCAGCCCTGTCTTACAGGGCTCTCCAAAGCACCAGGTACTTGGAGGACTAAGGTTGTTCAGCATTCTCCATCCCTGAGGGCAGCCAGGAGCACCAGCATAATGAAGAGCAGCTTCTACTTTTGCTCTGTCTGCTGGCACAGGGGGCACAAGGGGACACCCTGGTGATTTTGAATTGCTTCTGACATGCACGTTATACATAGAATGTGAAGAAGGTGGCAGTTTGTTGCCAGCAATGCCCCATTTCCCCTGAACACCAACACACCACCCAGCTGTGGCAGAGGGGACAAGTCACCACACACCTACCACAAGGTGTGTGTGGCCACACCAGGGTCACTAGTGACCAACATCTGAACACCAAGACACATGATGTAGCACAACATCAGGCTAACACCATCCACAGTAGTTTCAAGTAAAATCATAGAATGTTTCAGGCTGGAAGGGACCTCTAGAGGTCATCTTGTCCAACCTCCCTACACAAGTAGGGACATCTCTACCTATACCTAATAATGGTCCTAAAACCACTTTCATTCCCTCAGTGACTTCTTAACTTTGAAATACGAACCACAAATAAGCCACAGAAATTGCTAAAGATACAAAAACCATGATGCCCTGCAAATCAGGTGAGACAGCTGCAAAACCTGCTGCATAATCCTAATGCCATGTATGAGCCATATACTTTAATTTCTCAATGATCTCTAGTTATGGGTCACATTCTCATTCTTTTGCACCCATACAAATCCACTTTAGCACTTCAGGCCTTAGTGGATTCACTGTAGATTTAAACTGACACCTTGGATAGATGGTGGTTTTCTGAGATTCTACAGGAGTGCAACTGAAGCCTGTCCCCAAACTGAATCCCTTCCTATAGCCTTCCTCACTATATCCTCTGTGTGTCTAACAGCACAACCAACACGTGACTATGAGAAAAGTGCACTCATCCCCCAGAGGGAGCTACCTTTTAATAGGACCACAGCTCCCAGACACTGCAGGTAAAAAGATTCAGAACAGCTTATGGATCAAAACTAGAGGTGGGGAGATTCAGAATGGACGTTAGGAAGAAGTTCTTCCCCAAGAGGGTGGGGAGACACTGGCCCAGGTTGCCCAGAGAGGTGCTGGAAGCCCCATCCCTTTGGGGATTTGGAAGGCCAGGCTGGCTGGGGCTGTGAGCAACTGCTCTAGTGGGAGGTGTCCCTGCCCATGGCAGGGGGGGTGGAACGAGATGATCTTTAAGGTCCCTTCCAACCCCGACAGTTCTATGATTCTATGATTTTATGATCCCTGAGCCAGACCCTGTGTGGCACCATGAGGGAACAAGAACTCATTCCCATCAAACACTCATGATCAGACTGTCTCCACAGTCACTTCTCTCCCACATTTGCAGGGCAGAGCATGGAGTTGGCAATCTGATTTCCAAGGCCTCTGAACGCTGACATATCAGCACAGATGAAGGGTTGTAACAACAGGCTGAGAGACCAGAACGGCTACAGAGCAGCCCACAGACAGAGAAAAGACAAGTTTGGAAGGAGTCAGGCACTCAGATGGAGGTGTGAGACAACACAGCTTGGGGGCCAACCCACCCGTTCCATCACCAGTCACCACAACACGAGTGGACGCTCCCCAGTGTCCAAAGTCAGGGGGTGCTGGTGCAATCTGCACAGACCATTCACTGCTCCAAAGGCTTCCAAGCTGACTGCAAGTTTCCTGGCCATGGCTCCCACCTCCTGAGGGGAAACACCTGGAGCCCAGCCAAGGGGAGCGCCCGGCTGGGACCCTCCACCTGCAGCAAACCCCCTGCAGGGTCCAGGCGAGGGCTGGGACACATGGAGACCCTGCTGGACTCCAGGCTGCCGAGTGCAGGATGATTTATGGAGCTCTGCAGATGGCATGTTCCAGCCAGAGAGTTCAGACCAGAAAAAACCAAGAGCCTCCTGCTTCCTTAAAGGGACAGATCTGCAAACTTACTGTAAACTTAACTGCTTTGGCACTTTAATATTTCAAGTGCTGACCCCTCATTGATTCTGTTCAGCTTTTAAAATCTTTTATTTACTTACTTATTTGGGTTTTAAACCTTGCCTGCAATTGCAGCTAATTAAAAAGCTCATTAGTTGGCATCCTGAGCTGATTCCCCGGGCTTTATGTACTGTACAGTATGCCTCCTGTGAGTTTGAACTATGGCTGAGATTGCTTGACTTGCTTCCTACCTCCCCAGCTTTATGAGGTGTTCCATATTTTGGAATACTATTCCTCCTTCCCCTGATTTTTTTTTTAAACTACCACTTGCTGTAATCTTCAGGAAACTTAGCAGCCATTCTGGCTATATACAGTAGCTGTGTCACAAATTTATTTATAGCTGATCTTTCCCATGTTCAGAGCTAAGACCTCCCCATACTTGCAAGCCCTTTTTAAAAGGCACATTATATGCAGACAACAAAAAAATCCCAGATTAACTTCCAGCATCACATGCAGGGCCTGACTTGCCCAATCGTGCTGTTAACGTGCTCAGTAGGAAATTCCATCCTCCTTGAAGACAAACACCAAGGGCTAAGGCCAGAGTTGGAAAAAACAAGCTCTGATCTCATACATCACATGTGCAAACCCCAGCACCCAGGCCCTGCTGCTAGAAATCTTGTCCCCCTGTCCAGCCTTCCACCATAGTTACCCATGGAGGGACAGGACATTTCCTTGCCTTTTTTGAGGACTTTATTAGCCACATGTGCTGATTTTCAGACAGGCTGAGAGCACTCCTTAATCCCACTGGGAACAGCGGCTGCTCAGCCCACCTAACATCAGGCTGTATACTCATGTTATTTATCAATTTGTACCAAGAAGATGATGCAGTATAGAGCATACAACACAATTTCTAGAGTAGAACACCAAGATATGTTTCTGGAGCAGGGTCTTTCTGCAGCTCACCACAGCCAGCCTCTGTCAGGGCATTCTCATGGCACCAGATCCCCAGATGCAAACTGAACAGGGAGCCTCTCCCTCCCAAATTCCCTTTCTCTGTCACCATCTGGCTGCTCTGCCTTCCAACAAATCCAGCAGCTCTCCTCCCTGCCTGGGGAAGCTCTTGTTTTTAACTCGGCTGGAGAGCCTCAAACGTGGTTCCAGAGACTCTTCCAGGGTCGGTTTGCACAATAAAGTTACAAAGGGAGGCGTGAGTAGGGAGCGGGGGTTTCAGTGCATCCGAGGCAGCCCCCCCTTTACCCCCAGCTGGCTGGCTGCTGCAGGCAAGTGTTAAAGCCCATCTGGGAAGGAACAGGCCTCCTGCTTCCTGCTGCCTCTGCCTGCCAGGATGGCCGGGAGGGATGGCAGGGAGGAGGGAGGGATGGCAGGGAGGACCAGAGCTCCACTGGAGCACAGGCGGCCGCCGATTGGGTTTGGCAAGAGCTCACTCGTCATGTTTGCATTTTACAAGGTCAAAACCAAACCCACCTCTGGTTTGGGTTTTGCATTCATGCCTACNCCCGCATCCTCTGCCTTCCCGGCTTGCTGGCTTGTGACCAGCAACATCTAAAATAACCATCTCCTCCTTGCCTAATTCCTCTCTTGCTTCTAGGACTGTAAAGAGAATGAAGTAAAAACACACAGACAACAGCCAGAGAGCACACCACTGTGCTCTGAAGTACCCCAGAATGGAAGTGGCCATGCTGGCAGTAGCAGTGCCTGGATCACAACGTAGATACCAGGAAATTTCAGAGTGAGGTTTGGTTCTAGAAAGGAATTTATGCAAGAAATCCTAGAACATTCCTTACTTACCTTGCGTTCTTCCTTACTAACCCTGCAACCCCTAAAACCATGTCCAGCATCCTGCATCTTGGAGTGCTCTGTACTCCTCTGGCAGGCCTCCCTTTGCCTTCAAACATGCCCTTTTTTAGTACTTGGGTACCTTTCGTAGCCCGTGAGCTCTTCTCAGAAGGTCAAAAGTAGGATAGGACTGTTTCAAACATCCCTGAGGCTGACTCCCCTTTTCTCTTCTTTGAACTGCTGCTGCTGCACTAGACTGAGAACTGCGAGAAGAGATGGACTGCAAGAAGCCAGGGGTGAAAAATGGACTGCAACAACTCAGGGGTCAAAAAGGGACTGCAAGAACCCAGGAGAGGAGGTCAGAGTCCCAGAAACCAAAGTGGGTTCCCAACAATGAACGAGAGTGGGCCTGTCTGGACAGAAAGGGGGAATCCAGTGTGGCAAGAGCAGCAAGCAAGCATCAGGGCTGAGCTGTCTCCTTGGACTGGAAGAGCCAGGGGTAGCAAATCAGGTTGGAAGCATTTCAGATCATGTTTGGCAGAGCCTGGAGCTGGAGCGGCAGAAGATGTTGCGGGTCAGGACTGAGGTCCCTGGCAAAGCCCACTAGCTGACCAGCAAGAAAAGCTTCTCCAGTGCTTCTCTACAAGTTATCTGGACATAGCCAGGCTGGTTAAGCCCATTGCTCCCCTCAGCACTGAGAGCAGCCCCTTCTCTATTTTCCAAGAGAAGAATCCCTAGAAACTCTCCTTCTATACACAAACACCAACCCCTCTGTGCTGAGCAGCATATTTCCAGCAGCTGTTTTTGCAGGGACAAGGCTCTGTACACATGCATCCCATCCTCGTGTGCTTTATTATCGTGTCAACTGTAGGTTATGCTTTGCTGCAGGCTTCACTAAGCCTGCTTAAGGCCAAAAGGGCCTTGGGTCCCCTCCCCTCCTTCCCCACTGCTTTGCTTTGCTTGCTTTCTTTGCTGGAACAGAGCAAGCAAGCTATTATTGTCAGGCTGGCCTAGTACAGTTCCTTTTGGCAGCCACAGCCCTTGGACCTCAGCCAAGGTCTATCCCAGGGGATGTTGGGAACGCTTTGAAAATTAAATCTCTCAAGAACTCACGAGGCTGCAAATGCCACGATGTTGCCTGACCTTGGGTTAAACTCGGCGGAAGAGGAGCAGGAGCAGCCGCTGCCACATCGCTGCCCTCAGATAACTCCTGGGGAAGAGGAGCCCTGCAGGGAGCTGGGGTGAGGGAAGGCTGGGGGGAGAGGTGGTGCATCAATAGGGAGCCAAGCTGGGGAGCTGCCACTCTGCATTAGCCCCCAGAGGACTGATCAGGCCCTGCCACGCATTCATTTTTTGCTCCAGACCCTTTGATGCCTTGTGAGAGTCGTGTGGATTATTCTTGCACAGGTTTTAAATGGACTGTGCCTCTTAAGAAAATAGCATTTTATGGGGAAGAGGCAAAAAATCCCTCCTACTATTGTGCTCAGTGTACACAGCAATTAAATACGAGCTTGTGGGGAGTAATGGTCCACTCCAACATGGGAGGGATTACCACCTTCTCTCTGCCCTTTGCTCAACAAGTCCTGGGCCCCTGCTCTATTCTCGGCTGCCCTCTTCCTCTGTCCACATTGAACTCCTGGTCTGGGTGAAATACCAGGAGACCTGATCCTTTGTCACTTCACAGTCCTCCAGAACAAGCAATCTTTTCTCTCAGGGATGGAGAGCTCTAAACTGAGCCTTAGCACTTAGCAATAATGCACATGGGAGGCACCTTCTTTCATGTGCCTTCTTTTCTGAGCAGCACCATTACAGTCCAGATGCTCCAGGCACTAGGAAAAGCAAAGAGCAGATGTTGTGGGAGTTCCCCATTCCCTGAGGAGTCAGCTGGCTGGGGACTGGCAGCAAGGGAAGCCTCACTGCAGGTGCCTTTGTGCAGTCGGTGCTTTGTCATGGAGATTCTGCAGGTCTTGCAACATCTCCACTGGAGATGCTGCAGCTAATGAAACCTCTTCAGCTTCCCCTCCCTCACTGTAGGAAGTCCAGGGGGAGCTCAAGAGGGATTGATGGATGAACCCCTGGAGATGCTTTGGGATCAAGTCCATCTGCCCTTTCCAGCTCTGCGTGCGCAGGGCTGGGCGAGGTCTGCACATCTCATTATGTTCCACTGCAGAGCTTCTGCTTCAGCAAACCTCCTGGTGGCCCCATGCCCCCTGGAGCTGGCTGATTATTTTTGTCTCGGGCTGGAGGCCTGGATGCTTCCGAGTATCACGACATTGGTGGAGCATCTCTCCTACACTCCCTCCCCTCTGGGCCCCCCCACTGCAGTCCCAGGGAGACAATCCAGATGGACCTGCCCAGCCACCCTCTGATCAAGCTGGGGAGATTTGTAATTAGGACTCCGGGGCTATTATCCCATGACAGCTGAGTGTGGTATCCAGGCAGCCCAGAGGCCACAAAAGGAATGTGAGGGTTTGACGGAAGGAGGGAAGATGCGGGTGCTTTTCAGCCGTGCCATATTGCGCCAGCCCTGGTGACAACATCCCACCTGCCAGGCTCGTTTCCAAGGGCAGTGTCAGTGCCAAAGGGCAAGGGCAGGTGACGGCAGAAGGGGAGGAGGATGGGGAAGAGACCTCCATGACCAGCCCAGCAGTTCTTCCCCGGGGCACAGCCAGCTCTGCTGAGGCAGGCAGGACAAGGGGACAGAGGGTCCAATTTCAGAGCCTGTCCCCACGACGGGGCCACCGCGGCGCCATCCAGGCCTCACGTCCCGCAGTTCAAATTCCTCTGGGTGACACATGGCTCTGGAGAGCAGCCATGGGAGACTGGAGTGGCCCAAGGGGGGAGCAGGTGTCACCATCCTCCCCCACCCTCGCTCAGTTTTCCGCATACACAGCCAGGCTTCCTAAAACAGACCTTCTGCTTTAAAAAGAGACGGCGCCTGGATCGACGGGTCCTTCCAAATATTTGGCTTATTGACAGGCCTTGAGAGAGGTCAAGGAGGAACACGCTCTCTCAACTCCCAAGCTCTGCCTGCTGTTGTCAGAGTGGTGGCACCTCCGTCCGTCTCTTCTGCTCCAGTAATTCCCAGCCTGCTGGCACACAGAGACAGGGAAGAGCAGGAGCAGCAGACGGCTGGCTGGGTCACAGACCAGCAAGCAGAGCTGTAAGTGCAGGGTACAGGCAGCTTGCACCAACTGCAAACCAAACCCTGGGAATCTGGGACCTAGTATGTCAGGATGGGAAAAATCAGGTTGCCCTTCAAAGGAAGCCAGGACTTTGAATGCCCTGAGATGCTCCAGCCTTGCCATTCTAGACTTGGCTGCTCCAAAGCACATCAGCCTTTGAAACAAGCACTAAATCTGTTAGACAAGCAGCAAGAAAAGTAAAACCCAATCCAGGCCATCTCACAGACAGCATTTACCATCCAAGGACTGGGCCTTGGTCCTGGAAGGCAACAGGGACCAGCAAAGGATGTGGACAAACAGTAAATGACCCCAGAAACTGGGATGTATGATCAGTAGCCACCTCCCACTCGCCCTTTAGCCGCAAGCACTCAGCCAGTACATATATTCCTTTTTTCCAGTGCTGTTTGCATTGTTGCTGGCTTGAATGTCACAACATGCTATTTACTTCTGGCTGGAGACCTTCCCCTCTTGACCCCACAGATCAAACACAGACAGACTCTGCCCTCAGAATAGAAAAAGCCAGATTCAGAAGGGGCAAGGGAGAGGAAAGGTCTGGGAGGTTTGATGCCCCAAAGCATCTAAGTTGTCTCTCCCACACAGAGCCGCTGCCAAGGCTGGAGGAAGTGAGTCACTGCTGGGGCTGGAGGGGGGCTCTGGAGCCCACGGTCACCCCCTGGAAAGGGCTGGAGCAGAGGACAAGCTCTGCCCAGGGATCAGCCAGCGTTCGATTCCTGTTTGTGTCCCCAATGAATCATTCCCCACAGCTGTCCCCCTGCCTGCCTGTGCTCCTCATGTGCTTTCTATTAGCCAGGAAAACAAGCCAGGCTGCTCCCAAGCAGGGGGAGTTCACTCGTGGCAGTGGGGAGAGGGGAGAACCTGGGAAATCTGACTCTGCTTTAACCCAGCACACCAGGCACTGGTGCACACACCACTTAGAGGCATTCACCCCCCTTCTGCACAACTTTCTTCTCCACTCAGCTTTCTAAATACAACTTCTGTGGATATTCTGTAGTCAAACCAAACCCTATGTATGTGCCACTATTCCTCAAAAGCTAAAACCCTGTGCCTGGTAGAGCCAGCTTCTCAAGATGTATTTTAAGAGACCACTGAAGGCACAACCCAGAGAAACCTTCCCATTCAACAATTGCAGCAATACCCTGCAGGCAATACCCACAGCACCACAGAACCACAGCACAGTCAGAGCAGGGAATAAGAGCCTTCAACAGCATGAAAAAAGCCTAAGCCAAGTGGATGGAAGGTCAGAGCTTCTCTGTGTCTTACACTTCTCTGTGCCTCAGTTTCACCCCTTAAGCTAAGCAAAGATGAGGGTGACCGAAGTGGGCTGAAGCTCTTAAAGCTTTTTGGTGTATTCAGAGGAAAGGAGCTATAGAGATGCAAAAGTGTGGCTATTAATTGAAAAAGCACAAAGGGAACAGCTTCGGCTTCACTCCCCTCCTGCTTGGGTCACTCCCCTCTGGGAAAAATGCTGGGCTTGTGCTTTCCACCTCAGCCAAAAATAATCAGCAAGCTGCAGGGGGTAGAGGGCCTGGGGAGGGAAAGAAAATTTCTCTTAGGCTGCCAGAGCAGGGAGGCTGCAGCACATAATGAGAAATGCATTCCAGCCCTCCCATCCCCTCCTCCTGCAGCCACCTCTTCACAGCAAAAGCCTGTGGGCCTGCTCCAAAACACCCAGGAGTGTGAAGTCCAAGCCAGTGGTTCTCTACTTCCCTCTGAGAGTCTGCAGACTAAAACTGGACATTTGTGCATTAATCCCACTGCTGCTCTCCAATGGCCTCCAGACCCCACTGAGTATAGCTGGGGTGAATGGAAGATACAGAGTTCTGCTGAGGGGACAAAATACATGTGCTGCTACCAACCCAGGCTGGGCACCCATCCCCTCCTGACACCTGAACAGTGCTCTTGGCTCCTCAGCTACTGCAGGAGCCAGCTCAGAACCACTCCACAGGCTTTCAGGACACTTGCCTAATAGACCTGAAGTGATAATTCAACAGCAGCAAAGCATTTGTGGGACTGAAATTCCATTTCTCAGAGAAATGGGACTTGAGGGACTGAGTAGCACGGACTTCTGATAAATTTTAAACAACCTTACAAACAAAAAACTCCAGAAGTGGAATTTTGCCACCTGAAAAATCACTCCCTGCTCATTCAACGCACGGAGGGTTGCACACTCCACTATCGTGCATAGTGTCCCATGCCTGTTCACAACAGAAAACTATTTGCATTCACTTTATTTCACCCATATCTGCTGAAACCAGGGCAGGGTCTTAATCCAGTATTCTACTGGAGCCCAGTACACTCATTCCAATAACAACCAGACCAGAGAAAAGCACAGAACTGGCCCAGTAACACAGGCCATACATCTCTCTCATGGCCTCTATTTCCATACTATTCACAACCAGGTAAAAAGCAGCCCATTTCTGTGCCAAAATCCCATGCTGAAACCAGCCACCTAAACCTGGGACCATGCTGAAACATTCCCTATGTTGTTTTAATATAAAAAAATGATGTCTAAATCAAAACAACACTATGGAGAACAGGGGGGGAAAAGAAAAAATGAAGGGAAAGGAGATAAACTCATAACTAAACCCAACCCAGATCTCCATCACAGGGTGTCAGGTCACATACAGAAAACTCCTCAGTTTTCATTGAGGTTCCTTCTCCAGTAGGAGGTAGGAAATCCTCATCTCACACGCCTCTTGTCTAGCATGTGTGCAACAGACTGTCATCCTTATCTGGGCTGGAGATAACCTTTGGTCACACACACAAGTTCATTCTCAGTGTAGTCCCTGCACTTTCACTGCTCAATAAAAGAAGTCTGTGTCAAAAGCCAGCTGATGTGTGTGGTGTTAAGCACATTATTGCTTCCAGCTTTCATTTTCCAGAAGATTATTGCTGGGGTTGTTGCTATGGCCCATATCCTGCAGAGATGGACTTGACTAGAGCGTTGCCGTTTGCCTTCTCCAGCACCCTATTGCTGACCCTTGCCTGGGATTGTTGTGTTTCAAATCACCACACATCCTCCTCTTAGTCAGGAACCTGGCTCCTCTCCAGAGGATGTTCAGGAGAGAAATACAGGTCAGAAGAACCTTAAACTCCCCAACATCTTCACCTCGGCCACTCCTTTCCCACGTCATTAGGATGCCAGGAAGAGGAAGGCTTCAGTGGGGGCTCAGGGCTAATTGACATGCCTCTCAGGCAGCAGTGGTGCCAGGAATCAAACTGCTGTCCCCAGGGAGTGGCGGCAGAGGCAGCAAAACCTTCCTCAGCAGCAGACGAGCTTTTCCATTTCCTTGGTTTCAAATCTTGCCTCTGTTCTCCCCAGTCTCTGCTGCGGCTCCAGCCGCGAGTTCCAGGGAAGCCCAGCTGCCTCAGCAGGTATGGCCTCGTTAATGAGCAATTAGCTCCTAGCCTAATTGGGCAGCAGAATGGCTAATGAGCCCAGCCGTGGTTGTCTGTGCCCTCATTATCCTGTGCTCAGCCAGAGGTAATACTGAACTTCTGTCCCATTTCCGTCACGCCACGATCAGAGCCCTGGCTGGGAGCTCAGATGTGCTGGTGCTCGCTGCCTTTTAGGGCTCTAAAGTTGATGGTTTTGTCTTCTCCGTTTCCTCCAGCAGGCCTGGAAAAGCTCCTCTCACCTCTGAACTACACAACCAGCTCCTCCCTCCCTTGTCTGACTCTTACTCTTTCACTCAGCAGGTTTTCCACCTCTCCTCTATATCTGTGAACACAGATACATACAAATATTTAAGTATTTGTCAGTGCATACATACATATTTATATATACCCTGTGCAAGGTGGAGACTGGTGAAAATGAACAAGGGTAACACCTAAGGAACACAAGTGGCTAAAGCCCTTCCAGTGCAATCCTCACCACTGTTAGGTCTTACCTGAGCACACCCCCAGAAGCTGGTCTAACCAACACGGGCACTCAGCACCCAGAGAGGAATCCCTGCCCCAAAGACTCTGCAGTGTTAGAGGGAAGGTGGACAAGGCTAATCCAACCCTTTGCTTTGTAATTCTAAGTCACAAACCTCCAGGAGTCCTAAGGAAGTTCAAGTTGCAAATCATACCAGCCTGGTTTGATTTGCTCTGCTCTGGATTCCACGTGAGGGAGTTGCCAGCGGTTGGATTTCACCCAGCACCATAACTCTTCTCTATTGTTTTGATCCTTGAGGTGAATAGTACGGACAGAAGCAGAAAAATGAGCTGCTGCTCCTTTGCAACAGCCACTGCCCAGCCTTTGCTGACTGCTAGAAGGCTGGGAAATCTTCATGAAGTTGTCTTGTGGGTCAACATACCAATTAAAAAGAGTTTATCCTCACACACCTCAAAGCATCCTACAGGAAAAGGATTCTTTCACAGCTACAGCAGTTCTGAACAGAGAACCTCAACATTATGTGATACATGAAAGATGCACTATCCACTTAACCAGCAAAGCTCTTTGGCAGAACTTATCTTTACTTTCCAGCATTTGGATTCAGAGAACTCTTGTGAAAAGTGGCATGTGACCCTTAATGACAGCAGACAGTCGAGGCTGGGGGGTTTTTTTGGCCTTTAGTTTGCGTTTTTTTTGTTGATTTGGGGTTTTGTTTGGTGTTTTTTGTTTTTACATCTTATGCAGTTACTTGGTTTTGGATAATCTAAGTCACATTACTAAGATGTGAAATATTTCACAGCTCTACCTGCTGCAGCAATGAACTATGTTCCTTTTAGGATTGATTATTCCAACTTCCTGCTGTTCCTGATAAGGCTTTCCAGTGGCTGCTGATGGCTTTAAACATGGCTCCTTCTGCCTCCAGGGTACCTTCTTATATTAGATTATCTCAACATATCACACCCGCTCTTTAGTCGCTTCACTGCCTTCCTGTTAAGAACCAAAATGATTTTCTAACTGCTCTTTTGCCCTAGAAGGACTTGTTTGACCTTGTTTTACCCCACCTAGTGGTTCTCCTCCTAGGTGCTCCATGAAATCAGCCACAACAAGAGATCCTATCACCTCCTGTACACTATGAGACACCCCAATATCTCCACTTTTCACTCAGCATTTTTACTTTCATGGAACTGAATTGAAAAACAAGACAAACACTTTCCCCTTTCTCACTCTGTGTACAAACACTTTGCCATTGCCTTTTCTGACAGTGTGGGAGCAGTGGCCAAGCCACCCCCCAGGACAAAATCCCCAAGCACAGCATCAGCAAGGAAGGATCCAGGGGTACCTGCTACCCCAGTGCTGCAGCTGCTGTCAGAGCAGGCACATCACACAGTGGCAAAAACACCCCTTAATGTTTTACATGTAAGAAGGAAAAAGAAAGACTGGGTCAAAAACCTCATTTTAAGCACTGAGCTTTTGGGGTTTTTTTTAGGCCAAACTCTCTCAACATTTATTTATTCTTGTCCAAGCTAGTAACCAGACTAAAACCCAACACATCCCTCATTTATGACAGGGGGACAAACTTTCTTCATCATGTTTCCCAAGCATTATGTTGGGCCCCTACAGAATCTTTTTCACTTAAGATCTGAGAGCATTTAACTATCCTTAACACAAGCTTCATACCACCCTAACTTACAGAAGAGGGAAGCACTGAGAAGGACCAAGCCAGCAATGGCAGATAAACCTTGTCATCAAAACCATGCTGTGCACTGAGCCATTAACAACCTATCCCAGTATCTTTAAAGGGCTGATTTAATGAATGGAACAAATGCTGAAACACAAGCCAGTTAGAGAAGCTTCTCACGTCTTTTCCCCACCATGTGCTGAAATCCTTCCTTCTATTGGGAAAAAAAGCAGCACAGTCATGTGCATGGGATTGATTTCCCACAAGTCCAAGGCTGCATAATGCCAGCATTCCAGAGGGGCAGGCAGCAAACAGAATATTGTGTGTATTTCTGACAGCCCTGCCTTTTACTGTGGGCTCCCCACAGCGTTCCTTTTTCAAACAGCTTTTGCACAGCCCCTGTTTCTATCTCCTGGCTCACCCACCTCCTCTTGCTGATATTTTATTTATTGCATCCTGATCCTAACAAGTGAGTTTCTTCTGCAATCACTGCTAATTAGACTGGGGGGCTCCCCAGAGCTCGCACGCACACGGATGCAGGCAGAACATGGGTGTGCTTTGCAATTCACAGCCAGTATTCAGTGTCCACACAGACTGTCCAAAGACCAGAGCACTTGAATAGATGTATTTCACCCCCAAGTCCAGGTATCAGCCAGAAGAATTAATATTGCATTTCCTTGAAAGCAGAGGATAACAAAAGACTGGCTGAGCCTATGTATCAATGTGGCTAAAGCAATATAAAGGCACAGACCTACGGGGAACTATTTCTCTTCCTCTCTCTCTGGCCTGTTTCAAAAAGCTGGTTATTGGCTCAGGGTTGAACCTTGTTGGTTTCAAAGTCCTCTCTCTGCCTTTGATATTATCCAGAAGTTTTTCCAGCTAAGAATGCAGACTTGGAATTTCCTTTTAAGGGTGAATCCATGGCTGGTATTCTTTTTTTTGCATCTTCAGGATGAAAATAGAGAACATGAGGTGAGGCTGTGAAATGTAGGATGGGGGGGAACTTGCCAGGAGCTGGACAGTGGTTGGGGGCCTTGCAGTAAAGACAAAATGAAAGGGCATTTCTGGAAGCTATAAAGATGGTGCTGCAGTCCAAGGAAATGTCTCCAGAAAATAAGCAGTAAATCTTGTTCCCTGTATGTAAGAAATCAATATTGGACCAGGGACATCAGAAATGGCAGAAGGGACTTCCATACTGAAAGAGGTATTTACAGTAGAGCACATCTTAGATGTGTGAATAGAGCTGTATTTCACCACCTGGATTCAGTCATTAAACAGAATTAACAGCAGCCATTTCTCAGCCATTGCAGAAGAAGATAAGAATAGTTTGGCCAACCCTCTGTGTCAGTACAGACAAGGCAGGTCAAAAGAGGCCCTTCTAAGGATGGTTTTACATGTGGACACATGAAGAAGTCCTTTAAGCAGGCTCATTTCCAGGGAAATGGTTAAAATGCAACCAGCAGAAGCTATGTGTAGGAGCTGGTAGCAAGTCAGGAGTTGCTCAAAGCAGGATTTAAACTTCGACCTTCCAGCTCTGGGAAGGCAGAGGTGGAGGGGGAAGGAAAACACTAGAGGTGGATGGGGAGCAGGGGAGAAGGTCATAAATCTTTTCATTCCTCCACAAGCATTCAGAGTGACATGAATGAGTTGTTCCCCACCAGCAATGCTGCAAGAGGTGAGGAGCTGAGCAGGTGGGCTGCAGGATGGGGTCTCAAGCAGACCCCACAGAGTAGACCCCCCTGTTTCACAGGAAACAACAACAGAGTGACTTGTGAGTCCAGCTCCAGCCAAATCCCCTTTTGCCCCCAAAAGTCGTGGCAAGTTAAGAGGAGAAATCTCCAAGCTCTGGCAGGGACTTTTCTGGGAAGAGGGAGATGTGCCCCTTGGTGCCTGGCAGAGCAGGGTGCTGTCATTTATCCCCTCACCAAAGACTGTATTAAAAATAAAAGCTGAAAAGCCTCCAGCTGGATGCCATGCACATGCTGGGCAGCAGACCAAGGGTATTGCTCTTTCTCACTTTACAAACATTGGCCTCTAGCACAGGAGATGCTAAATACCAAAGGGCACAGCTTAAACTGTCCCCCATACTTGGCAGGGTTGGTGGGGAGAGGGTCAACACCTGGCTGAGGACAACATGAAAGCCAAAGAAGGCTCTTTCTTGGTTCATTCCAAGTTCATTACTGGAGTACTCAGGTGGTTTGCTTTGGGCTACTCCTGCTTGACTTCCACCTGGCTGGGATTCAGTCAGGCAGGACAGGCTACACCAACATGTACACCAGACTTCCCACTCCTTGCCCCAGCTCTGAGGACATCTTTGCAGATGGATGGTTCTGCCCTGCCACAAGTAAAGGCTGGAAAATCAGCCATTGTATCTCTCCCCATGTGCCAGCACATGCACCTTAGTGCCCTCTGCTGAAGTCCTGCTGTTCCATGCTCAAGCAACTCAGAATAGCTCCCAAGTTTGAGCAGTCTAGAGAAAAGAGCAGGTGAAACACACATGCTAGGAAATGTCAGGGCCAGTGACAGAAACAGAGGATGTGAGTGACATCATCCCCACGTCCATTTCTCCATCTTCTCCTCTCCCTCCTCCATGCTGGTGAATATTGCCAGAGGTACCTGCAGGGCTGTCAGCAATCTCTGGCCACAAGCCACTTACAGGTTCAAGCAGAAGAGGTACGGACTTCTACCCCTTCCAAACTGCTACAAAATACCCCAAACTGATCCAAAGGGGGCATTTTTAGTACAAGCACACTTAAAAATGGGGCAGAGGACCTCCTTGACTTTGAATCAAAGAAATAAAAAGCAGCCAGAGCTGCTGCCTGATTCTGGATCCTAATGTGAACTCCTGTCCCTGGGCCATTTGTTCCTGTCTACTCTCGTAGGAGTGACGAGGCACACTCCTCATGGCTGCCTTGGAACAAAACCTCATGGAAAGAGCAAAGCTAAACACTTCTGACTGAGCAACTAAGATTTAAGAGACACTTCTGGCACTTGACAGGCAGATTACTTTACATGTGTAAGCATCTACAACACCCAAACTCCCCAACACTCATGCACTATGCAGGAGTAGGTACTAGTTGCTGACCAGGTTGTAAAATTTGCCTTTGCAGCTATAGAATAGGAATTAAACCTTTTAACAAGCCCCAGGGCTCTTCTGGGCTCAGCTTCTTCAACTGCAGCCCTGTTGGAGAACATTCAGTCTTGTCCTTGAACTCATAACATGTTTTTCCTTGCCTTTCAGGGCTGCTGACGGGTATTTCACTGAGGCAGAACAAGTTGTGTTTCTCCCTTTAAAAGCAGAGTTTGTGATGTGATTTCCCCACGCCCTTCATCTCACAGGAGCTCCAGCAATGGCTGTAATAAAAAAACCAAGCTGGAGCTTTCCTTGGCTTTCACAGGGCCTGCCATCAGTGAACAGGACTTGGGGGAGAATGTTGCAGTTCTCTCAAATCCTGGAGCTCCTGAGGAAGACAGATGCGTGGGGAAAGGTCATGAAACACTTCCATACAAAGAGCTAGGGCTGGAGACACACCACAGTGAACAACCTCTAGACAGAAATTAAAAAGGGATGCAGCTCAAAGAATTTCCTCTCTGCTTTATGCCACTGTTTGCAAAGGGTCAGTGCCCTGATCTTCAGAAAAGGTTCCATGAAGGTTACAACAGCACTCCCAGACCTGGGAGACAGAGCTTGCTTTCCTTGGAAAACCCAAGATCAGACAACCTGATCAGCACAGACTTGTCCTAAACTGAGAGGCGGGACAAAAAGAACCTGGGACAAAGAGAAAATGCATTTCATGCTTGGAATCAACACCCAGCCCAGTCCCTATGGACATTTTGCACATACAAGCAGTGCTATACACATACACAAATTCAGCATATATAATCACACACACAAGCTACACATTTATATATAAACATAGACAGTTCCTCTGCCTCTCCCAGGGACTTCCAGCAACCCAATTAGTTGCTGTGAGCTCTTGTTCCCTCACAATTTTTCTGTAGCACTGACAAAGTGCTGCTGGTATTCTGACTACAGGCAAGGCACCACTCCTACCCCAAAGAGCTTGCCTAGCACCAGTAATTAGAGATACTGCATAACTTACCTAATTACTGCCTTAATTAACTTTAAATAATTCTTAGATATTGCCAGCTAGCCACACTCTCTTAGTAACTTTTACATACAAACAAAAATTACTGTATTTCATATATCACAATTCACATCCTCAGGTATTCTTGACCATGACATGCTCGGGAGCAGTACAGCTCACATTAGAGCAGGTCCAGAGCCACAGAGGCTCTAAACCCAGCCCTGAACTTCTGAAATATGTTATTCTGTTGAACAATCTTATCCCTGGCTCCACATCTTCAGATCTGTGCCCAAGCCCAGTCCATGCACACCAGCTCTGGACATTCTCCACAAGCCCCTGGGTGCTCTGACACCAGGAGGTGGGCATCCAAGCTGACAGGATTAGTGCAAGGGAAACTTTCAGAAAGGCAACTCCCTGTAAGACATCTTGAGTTAAGTCCCCTCTCCATACACTGGTGCCACATGCAAAAAAGAGAGGATTGATAGATAAGGTCAGAAACATTTTATATAGGGCATCCTCTACTGATACAACAGAGACCAGTCTTACCAGACCAATACTGTTTGACAGCAGCCATTGATCACCACAGTACATCTGCTTGACAAATGCCACCTCCCCTCAGCAGTAAGTGACATGCCCTCCAGACACGTTTGCTCTCAGGAGGCTGTGGCAGTCACACCAAGACAGCCAAAAACTCTACAAGAAACCCCCTTGGTGCCACCACCCAGCTGCTGAATGGTGTGGAAGAAGAGCACTGGTGTTAGCTGGGCTTGTTATATTAACTTGTGTATTTTTCAAGTTCAGGAGGGAGCCTGGAGTTGAGGCCATCTAAAAGAAACAAATATTCTCCAGGCAGCTGCCTTGTGTTTATATCCCTGCTCCCATACAAGGGCATCAAAAGCATTGCTTGCAGCGAGGGAAATCAAGGCACCAGGAGCCCGTGCAACTCATGCAGGGCCACACAGCTGGTCAAGAGTCCAGAGGAGAATTCCTGCATTCCCCATGGAAATAAATGTGCACAGGCACAGAGAGCAACTCACTTAAAGGGCCTGTCTCCCAGCCCCTAATGTCAAGTGATGCAAAAAGGAATTGGGAGCACTCTGCAGTGCCAGAGAAAGCCCAAAGTTAAGGCAGAAGGGTAAGAGAGGAGGAAGCAGCTGGGAAGTTTTGGCAACAGAAATGTTTTTTGCAAAACAAATGACTGCCAAGGAAAGCCCCAGCCCTGCAGGGCTGAGTGGGAGCAGGAGGTCCCAGAGCTCACAGGCTATGGGGGAGCCCATGCTTCCATGTCTGTGGAAGTCTTGCTCTGTGACCATGCCTTCGGTACAGAATTACTCTGAGCTCCTCCACTCTTACAGGAAATATTTTTTTTCTGAGCATCTGCTGCCATCCGGTGGCAAAGGCTGCAATGGCATCCAGGGCTTCCCAGGGCAGCCTTGGCTGGGGACAACCCGGGCTCTGGTGACCACCTTCCAGCCTGGCCCAGGTCCCCAGGAGCCAGAGGAGGCAGCTCCTGGCAGGAGGGAGGGAGCTCCTCATGCTTATCTGGACAGGGAAAGGCTTGGATGAATCCCAGACAGAAACCAACTGCTGCAGAAACTATCAAATCACGTCGAGGGCTGAAGTCAGGACAATTGCTTAGTTCAAGCTACTCCCCTCCCACCCTTGGTCTTCCTTCGGATGTCCTCTCCTGCCACTGTCCTTTGTATTCTACCCCCATACCATGGTGGAAGAGTGAGTTTCCCTGCCCTAGGACCAGCACTCCAGCAGCCAGAGGCCCTGCAAGGGCAGCTCTGCCAAGTCCCTGCAGCCCAGCTGGGCACAGCAACGAATGCCAGGGACAGCAGCCAACTGCTCGTGTTTTCTTCTTTGCAATCTTGTAAATAAAAATCAGCCAGACAAGAGCCCCAGAGGCCCAGCCAGAAACAGTCCAGTCCCCATCATCTGAGAGCGTCTGCTCTGCATGACTCAGAGCTCAGTCTGGCACATGCAAAAATACACAGGGCACTGCAGATGGCAGGAACACTGCACAGCAGCAGCTTAGATGGGATAAAAACAGCAGCAGCCACATACCTAGACACTCTGAGGATAGAGCTGAGATGTCTGGAAGTCACTATTCCTCAGCTGAGATGTCTGGAAGTTACTGTTCCTAAGCCATCCTCTTAAAAGAGAGACCTTATCCATGCAAAGGCTTGGACATAACAAGTAATAATATAGGAAGTACAAGCACAGATCTTCACTTTCCAAACACTGCAGCCAAGGCTCAGCTCATCATCTGTCCTGTCTCAGTACCTCAGAGCACACACAGGAGTACACAAGGTGGCACACACTGTGCAAACAAGCTCTGTGTTACAGAGATTACACATTTAGGTAGAATACTGTAAACATTGCTCTCAGTTATGTCAAATAAATCCTGAACTCAACAGCATTTCTCCTACTTTAAGGTGATGTAACCAGCGACTCAGGATGGAGCACTTGAGAAGAGATGCTGATGCTCCAAGCTTTAACTGGGGTGGAGCACTGGTGGAAAGCAGTGGAAACTGAAACATTATCTTACTGCCTCCTCCAAATCACCATCTCCATTAGAGGCTAGATCCACACCATATAACAGGACCCTATTAGCAGAAAAGAAGGTGTAAGTAACCCCAGTGAGTTCAAATCACATCTGAAATCACAGAACTGCAATTATTAATTCTGTAGCCATTAGGCTTCAAGGGTCTCAAGACCTTAATACATCCACCTATATTGCATAAATACAAATAGTAGAAATCTATCTGTACAAAGCTCTTTTGAAAGAGAATTTGCCTCTGTTTTCTACCCAGGGAAACCAAGGCACAGCAGCAGCACTGGGATGTGTGACAGGACCAAGCAGCACCCCGACAGATTGGCAGAGTCACCATCCCAGGCCTGGTGGGACAGATGTAGCTTTCCACGGGCCATTAAGTAATCTGTGATGAAAGCCAAAATGCTGCTTGAGAGAAATGAAAGGCTGGAGTTGCAGGGAGGATTACAGCTCCTGAGCTCCCTTGGCAGAGCTGCCATCAACACCTGCCTGTGCCTATTAGCCTCTCACTGTCAGTGATGGTTCCTCAAACTGAAGCCCAAGTCAAGAGAAAAGGAAATGCCACCACTCAGAGGAGGTGCTGGCAGGAGCCACACACAATTCACACTTTGATGTGCAAGAGGCAATACATGAAGACAGGGTTATGTCTGCACTTTGGCGTGGCATCTCTTTACCTGCTCTCCCTTTTAACCAGACAGGAGGGGGTAAGGTAAAAGAATTTCAAGCTGACTTTGCCCAATATGATAATCTACAAGCAGATGTTACTTCAGAGAAAATCTTCCCCTCTTTGTCAGGGGCTTTGCATTGAACTCCTTTACTCGACCCAAGTCACAGGCTGCCACAGGGAGGAGCTTCAGGGCAGTTCTGTCCCATTTCTGCCCAGCACACCTCATCCTGTGTCCCACTATTAAGGCACCTTGGTTCTTTCCACCCTTTGCACTCGAGAGCCCAACTGCACAAGCCTCACACAATTTCTTTTCCCTCCCCTTTATGCTCCCTATTTCTCATTCCATCTGGTACACCTGCTTAAAAAACAAATGCGGTCCTATCACCCCAGCACAATACATTTCAAATAAGCATATAAAAGACCTTTTATTGACACGAATAAATTGATTGTGACCATTACTTTGTGGCTGCTTCCCACAGAAAAAGCCTCTTAAAGGCAGCCCGAGGCAGGGAAGCAACATTTACATTTAGATGAAGGCATTTCTGTCACAGCACCTCCCCAACAGCTTCTGGCCACAGGTATTGTCTCCAGAAGAAATTAGCCAAGTCAAGGAGCTTTGCTTTAAATAACACAGAAGGAAAAGGGAAACAAACCCATTTCTACAGTATTTCTGCAAGCATGTTGTAGTCTGGAATCACAGGATCTGTAGCAAAGCAATGTCAACAGGTGGGAGGAGAGCAGCAGCATCAGCAGGGAGAAAGAGCAATGAACTTAGGTCTGGAAACTGCTTTTTCCAGTACAAACCCTGTTAAGATGCTCTGCTTTGTGTGCACCAACGGGTACAGGGGTTTCTATCACCAGGCTATGAACTAGATTCAATGCTGCTGTGAAATGCTGTAGTACCACCACAGATTTACACCATGTAGGCTCTACCTGCAGCCTTTACTCACTTCATTACACTCTTAAGTCTTCAAGACATCTGACAAATGAAATACACAGTACATTGTTCCAGCACTGATAGAGGGGAAGGGCTTGCAAAGGTACCTATTTTCATGTTTGGGTTTTTTTTCCCCCCCAGTGAGCACAGATCTGACAAGGATTTTCACTACCCTTGGCATCCGTGTCCCCAACCACCACAGAAGTGTCAGTGAACAAGTGCCCTGAGTTTTTTGCTGCTGTTGTTGAAAAGCTTGTAGAAACTTGTCCTGTTTCAGCACTACACAATAGTTACAAGAGTTAAAATAACAGATGTAAGTAAAACCAATGAAATTATGTTTTATTGCCTTGCCTATTGTAAAGGAATAAATATCTTGCAGCCAGTCAGCTGAGGAAGAAAATTATGTCCACCTCCCTAAGGAGTCCCACCTGCAGTAAAACTCAGCACAGACCAGGCTTTAATACAGCAGTTTGACCAGTGAAGGAGGACAGCCAGCTTACAAACCCTCTAGGTGCAGCACATCCTCCTATTGAGCCAAAAAAGCTGATCAAAAGGGGGCAAGAAACCAAAAAACCTCATTAATAGTTTCAAAGCAAAGATGTGCCACAGATTCCGAGAGGGGAGATATAGTCAGGGGATTATTTAAGTATTGTCATCTGAATGAATCAGTACTTACAGCTCAGTGTCACCCTAGGGATTGAAGTCTCTGCACAGATTCCCAGTCTAAGGTCAACTCAGAATGAGTTACAACCTACACAAAGGCAGACAAAGCTTCCCCATATGCTGAGGCAGCTGCAGAAACCTTCCCAGCTGCTCTCCTGACAGCTTTGCCTTCACCTGGAGGGTCCCTGCTCCACAGCACCTGATGCAATGTGTAATTAAATGCTGCTTTATTACGAGCAGTGAGACACTTCACAGTTGCCCTGAACCAGCCCTAGCATTTCACAAACCACTTCAGTTGTGTATCACAAGGCACCACACGTTCCCTCCCCTCAGACTAGGGTTAGAGGAACATTTGCAGCATGCAGAGACCCTGCTGGCAGGTACACTGGACATGGGGCAGTTCTGCCCACTTAGAGTGGACCCTGTCACAGAAAACAGTAAGAATTCATGTATTTCAATGGACACTTTGACTATTAAATAATTCCCTGTTAATCCTCTCACCTCACCTCCAATAAATTGTCACAAACACTCTCTCAGTGACAAATCAACCCCCCAGTATTAGGAGCTGAAGCTCAAGGGGGTTCTCAGGGAAGCTGGGTAGTGTGCTCCTTTATTCCTTTGCTACTAAGCATCCTCTTGTGCTTCTTAAAATACTGATATCCCTTTTATTTGCTACTACATAAAAAGCATTAAGCTGTGAAGGAACAGACTCGAGAGAAGCCAGAAGAATGATAAAACAGTAACAGTTAGATGACAATAAAACAACCCAACTTAGAGGGAGGAAAACCCCCCCGAAGCTGTGGCTGAGTGTTTTGAAAGCATACATTCACCCGTGTTACCAGGCCAAGAACACCAGATTCTGTGTCACTGCCTGGTAATTAAGGTTTCATTCAAACAAGCTGCAACAGCAGAGAAATTTCCATCTTGCAGATTTGACTAATAGCCCGTTCCAGGAAAGCAAGACCCCAGGCAAAGTGAAATACAACTCCACTGACATCACACACAGCTATTTTCCAAGGCCAGTGCATCAATTTATTCTGTAATTTCTCCCCCCTACACATGTTCCCTGGTGCAGGAAGCTCAGCCTTGCAGCTATAGTGAGAGACAGGAGTGTTCATAAGCTAAGCAACAACTCTGCAGAGCATCCTTCTTCCTGGTGACATTGCCACAGGTAAGGACACTGGTTAAAGAGCCAACAAACAGTGAAATGGAATTGCAACAGGATTCAGAAACAGAAGAGATCCAAAGTTAAAAGGATGGGCAACAAGAACTGCTTGAATCTCTTCCAGGTCTTCAGCAACTCTGAGTTACTCCAAGTGTGCTTTGGTGTAAGGAAAAGCACATTACTTCATTAATACCAATAATCAGTAAAATTAAGCTTACATTGAAGCTAAATTTGATTTACTTGCTGTAAAATGTACACACTTTTGACCTTCAAAACCCAAGACATGTGCAAGCAATGAAGTTACTAAATCCTGTCCTGGATGTGGCTTCTAGTGCCAAGTATTCTCCACTCACTGTTTTTCACAGTGCCTTTTCCCCCTCCTGCAATGCAAGATCAGCCAAACCCTCCCACTACTCATCCAGCCAGAAAGTAGATTTGAACAATATTTATTGGGAAGACACATTTATCTTATTAAGACCCAAGGAAAAGGTGCTTCTGTTGTGTGAGAAACCTGTGCTGCATCCCCATTCACCAGCACTCCTGCCCAGGGCCATGGGGTGGCCATTTTTACAACATGGGTTTGCAAAGCATCTGAGAGTTTATGCAGATAAATGGGTTTTTTCCATACTCCTTCATTTGGTTTTTCTTTAGGGAGAGAGTGGGAAGGAGGATGGGGATTAGGAACAGGGCAGGGAAGTACAATCTTTATATATCTACATCTATATCTCTCTCTCTATATATATAAAATTAGCTGAATTTGCAGGAGCCAAGTTACCCTTCCACAAGAGATGAGCATTTATAAAGAACAAAAACCCAGCCTGGCTAAACTATCCACTTGAGATTTGTGGTTTGCATTATGTTGTTTCATCTTTTGCTCCAGTTTGGCTTTGCAAAGTCAGTACCATGAGAAAAACCAGGTTTAATTACCTTGCATTAAAGGAACCAAGCAGACCAGGAGTTTGCAAAGGGTGCCTTGTACATCCAGGACACCCAAAAGGCTCTTCCCTCCAACATCAGACATTAAATATTTCTGATACAGAGAAATTACCCCAGAAAAAGACCCCCCACGACCCCAGCAAGGCTTTCTCAAGCTTACCTGTTCACTGGAGAGAGAAAAAATCCAGGATCCTCGACGCAGGAGCAACAGCCTGGGATATATGGAGGAGCACGTGTCCCAGCACCATCAGCAAACAGAACAGGCCCCTGCGTTGCCTCAGGGACAAAGCTCCTTGAGGACACTGCCAGGAGGGGCAGAGGATCCTCTGGGGATGGGGAATGCCCTCAGGAAGGAGCAGGGGATGGTGCACCCCAGGGTCTGGGCTCCCCACGCCATGCATGGCTGCTGGCACTGCCTGTGCCTCCTCCCCTCAGCGTGGGAACCACTCACACCTGCAGCCAATTAACCCCCCCTGTGAGGGGCTCTCAGCACCTTCCAGCACCTTCCAGCACCTTCCAGCACCTTCCAGCACCTTCCAGCACCTTCCAGCACCTTCTGGCGCACCTGCCCCTCTGCACACGGCCCTAACGAGGCCCTAACGAGGTCCCGCCCTCCACAGCCCCACCTGGGCTCCTCAAAGGTCTTCAGGGACCAAACCCAACACCCAGGAGCTTCCCCAGAGAGCAGAAATGCCACAAGCAGCAATATTAGAGCTGCTTTTTCTCATGTGCAAAGAGCAGGAAACCAAATTCCTGACCAAGCACCTGCTTTTCACCTTCTCTCCTTGCTCCTGAATGCAAATTGTGCAAAGCCACCCACTGGAAGGGGTGAAACCCAACTGCCTGGGGGGGTTCTCATAACTGACATGATGTCTGGTAATGTGCACATAAAGCCACACCATAAATGGCCTCCAGCCTTTACCTTGCATCATTACCACAAGACCACCGCTGCAATAGGAGCCATACTGTTCAATTTAGGCAGCAATAAAAATCCTCTTTGGTCTTGTCCCTGTAGGATTCATCATTTTAAATCTGGAAACTCAGAAGGGAGGGCAGCCTAAGCCCCTTGGAGTTCTACATTAAGCACAAGGAATTAAAAACTCAAAAGAAATGTCAAAATAAATACCATAGCACGTAGTCAAGCCAGCCTCAGAAAAAAGTGCTTTCAGAAGCTATTTCCAGTAGACAAGAACTGACCTTACCCTCATAAAATGCCAGGGGGTATAAATAGAGCAGGCTCTTCAAATACGCAGCTCCAAACTCCAATGCAATTTGTCACGAATCCTTCTCTGCTTCAAGCACACTTAAACAGAGCTCTCTTGTCTCACTCCCCTCAGAGCACTCATCAGCTCCAACTGGAGTCAAAACACCTATTTCTGAAAAATCAGAGATCCAAACCAAAGCAGACCCAGCTCAAGAACGCAGCATTCCCAGCTCCCTTTTAACCATTTATTCCATACAGACACTCACCCCCTCTCTGTGCACCACAGTGCCCTTTGTTTTGAGATGCTGATTACCATGAACTGCACCACTCAAAACATCTCACACGAATCCATTATAACCCCTGATAACTGGAAGACTGGGAACCACTACAAATAGATGCAAACAAGGAACCTGATGCAAATTGAAGAGCAAATTTTAGCTTTTCAGCAGGCAATGAATAAACAATGAGTTATTGTGGATCTTCCTCTCTGCAATTATCATCCTTTTGGAGTGCATCTCTTGCCAGCTCTGTCTCAGCTGTGTGCAAGATGACTCTACAGGCACAAAGTAGCATCTCTTAGCAAATATGATGCATGAAGAACTCGGCTGCTGGGGTATATATAGTGTATTAGATCTAATTTTCAAGCTTGCACTTCATGAGTCATCAGGCCTCATTCTCCCTTGCCTGTCTTCCCAACACCTTTGCTTCACAGGCAAATATAGATGGTGACATGCAGCCTTTCCTACTTTGTTGAAACCAGGGGAATTGTCTTCTCTGGTTTAAAGTCCTCATCTTTCCACTCTTCTTTGGCTGATGCAAGGAGAGCTTATGCACACACTTCATTGTAGCTGCTTTTTGTGCTGAGGGAGATCAATGGCTACACAAACTACCCATGTACACAGAAACCCTCTGTAGTCACGATGGCCAAAACATCCTTGCACATTCATTATTAATTTCACTGCTTAACTTATGGGGAAAATATGTCCAAGTTCTGCAGTAGGGTCCTAGAAATGTGCCTCAGGGAGGTAGAATGTGCCCTGGGACTGGACATGAAGTTGGTGTTTTGTGTACCATATATTAAACACGAAATGACCTCAGAAGAAGGAAAAAATAAAGCCAAGAAAGACAAGACAGCTTTGAAACAGACAAGATGGCCTTGCCAGCTTCCCCTGTTATCCCAAACGAAAATAACTCCTTCCCCACTAACAACAATCAACAGACACATTTCGCTTGCAGGCAAAACCTGGCTGCTGTAGTGTAGCTTGGTTTTATTTATGTCCACAAATATTTCAAAAAAATTACAAAATACTCAAATGGAGAGAACACAGAAGTCACGATTTCTGGGTTTCTACTCTGTTTACACTGTGTTATCCCATGGCAAACTACTCATATATACATTAAGCTTCAAGATATATATAAATGTAGCAGTCAGAATGTACACTCTGCTTCAACGGTGCAGTGAAACAAGCTCAACCATGACGACATAGAACAAGAGAGACGTTTCAAAAACACTAAAGCAAAATTCCAAAAGAACCTTTCGAAACGAGAGGAAAAAATAAAGAGAGATTTCTGAAAAGAAAATCCAAAGGTCTGGGTTGTTTTAACAGGGCATCGAACACCAAGATGGCTTCAAAAACCACTGCGTGTAAAGTTGTAGTTAATCATTAGTCTAAAATGGAAGAATTTCAGTGCTTAGTTGCTGAATGATGTTAAAAATACCCTAAAAATTATCAGAATGCTTTTCTGAGTGGGAAAGGAGATTAAGGAAAAACTTTTGAACAGATTGCAAGCTTCAGTTAAAAAAAAAAAAAAAAATACAGAGAGAGGACCATGGGAGGCAATTAGATTTTTTTTTTTTCCTTGAGAAGAACTATAGCTAAAAATAACAGCAAAAAAGAAGGATCAGGAGAAATGGCTGAAGTGGCTGAACTCCCCCAAACTCCCCAATTCCACGTGGTAAAAACAAGGAGGGGAGGTTTAACTGAAATGTGCCCAATTAGACCTTTAATGTAAACTGAGGTACTCTCTCTGCTGAGCAGACCCATCTCACCAGGCTACCCGAAAAACTGCTACTCAGAAGAAAACCTTTTCACCTGATTGCTGCAGATCATGAAGGCATTGAGAGAAGCCTTTACCACCCTTGGTTCTAGACTGCCCTGATGGTCTCCCACTCCCAGGAACACTACCTGTTCCTCCTCACACCTTCACTGAGTCCAGAGAGAGGAGACAGAACTGATTAAACACTACTGGAGATCTGGAAAAAAGGAAGATCAAGATCAGCTAAAGAGTTCTCCTCTTTCCTATACACTCTTACCTTAATTAGACCTAGAATACCCCAATGAATGTTTTTAATTGATAAACTGATGTTATTAACTGTGATCTTCGGGCACTGGTGCTGGTTTGAGACCCAAGAGGTGGGTGAAGCACTGAGCATGCCCTGCCTTCCATCCGAACTATGATTAACTACAAGTTTATCAAACATGGCTCAGTACAGTCCTATGACACAACCATCACACTGAACAGTCTACAACAGCAGAGAGAGAGCACTCGTGAGTTCAGAGAGAGAATGGGGGGAAGTTATGCACCAGCAGAAAACAAAAAAATGGCCAGCAGCTTCAGATGTCCATTGGTTGCATCACCCTCTGCTCTGGCAAAGAAAACCCATGGCAAAATAGTGAAAAAGAAAAAAAAAAAAAAAAGAATAATTCTGCCCAGAGAGTAAGCAGAGCTGTCTCCAAAATAATGCTCACTGGCCTTCTGTGTATTCCTCTCCTTTTACCATCCACATGGGAACTGGCCAACAGGAGTCACCCTGTGGTGTTGGGAGTCAGTAAATGTTACTGTCCATGTAGCTGGTTAATCCCAAAGCTGTAAGTTCCTGAGATGCAGAACACTGGTGGCAGTTAAAAAGTTGCAGCTTACAAACCCAAAATGAGAACAGTCAAAGAGAAACACAGACTGGTCTTTGCAAAACAACTTGAAGAACACGGAGTGGCCTTGCCCACTTGTCTTAAGAACGTATCAAACCTAAGAGGCCAGAAAGAGCACGTCCTCCAAAAATATGCACATGCATACAAAAGTCTGGCTGCACGAGTTTGAGCCACGGAACATTCTGTAAAAAGAGATTTTAGAACAGATTATTTCTTTGAACTTTCGCCTAAAGTCTAAAACCAATGTAGTTAAGATTTAAGTTCTCAAAAGGTAATAGGAAAGAAGTGCATTATGGCCACACTGGAAATTAACCCTTGAAGTAGGCATCAAAAAGGTAAGCTAGTTCCAAGGGACATCTGTACTGCTGAGAAACCCAACTCAACAGAAATCATCTGCAGAACAGAGAGATGTAACACGAACAAAAAAAACCCCAAACAACCAAACCAACCAAAAAACCAAGAACAGAAACAGTCATTTGCAACATTATCCCTGCAGCTCCCTTTAATGCTTATTGTTGATATCAAACCAAATTTCAAGCTTTTACCCATTTGAAATTATTGATACCCATCGTTCCCTTTAATTAAAGGGATAATTATATATATATTTTTTTATTAAAAAATCAACTCTGTATTCTGTCAATACCAGGTAGGAATTCACAATTTGTGATGTTACTGAAAATCAAGATAAATGTTTCTGGAGTTTTGTTTTGTTTTGTTTCTCCCCTCTACCCAAAAAAAGTTATTTACAGACTTAAAAAGCCATGCTGCAGAACTGAGCTCTCTTTAAAATTATGAAGATTTCCTACAATGTATTAAAATAAAAGTAGATTTTTATTATTATAGCACTTGGATTCAGAGCTTGTTATGTCACCTACTTGCAATCCTTGTTTTTTTTAAAATAGCTATAGATGCATTGAGTGTCTCTTCACGCACAGTGACTTGTGTTGTGAACCTGATTCTAGCACCTACTCAAAATGAACTAGTAAGAAAGAAAAAAAAAAAAACCAAGATTGCAGGAAGTTCTCTGAATATTCCACACAGTCCTGTATTTTCAATAGGCTTCTGAATACGTTGTCATGCAGGGAGACCCACACCAGTCTTGAGAAATCTTCTCTACAAATGAACACTATGCTGATAAGTCTCTACTTGTTGGGTGGTTGTTTCTGTTTTTAAATATATAAAGAAATCTTTATAAGATATTCTTTTCCTTTTGTAGCTCTTATTGTATGTAAAAATGTTCCACTCCTTCCCAAGGACTGGGGTTTCCATAGCCAGCATTACAAATAAATAATTTATTACAACTGTTTGTCGCCTTCTTTCTTCAGTCGACTGAAAAGAGAAAGAAAACTCATTTTAACGAGAGGAAGGAGGTGTCGTGTCACTTCAGAGACAGTTTTGCCTTCCTGCTCCCCTCACCTGGCTGCCCTCAGGGGAACACAGGTCCCCTCAGGACTTGTGAGCTCTCAGCACAAAGAAATGAGAGCCGCTGTACCAGCCGCGATAACAGCGTCTGCGGCGGAGGGAGCGGTGACCTCTGCTGCTCAAGCTGTCCTCACATGTGTGCGGGGTCACCAGTGCCACCTCATCAAGCTTTAGCTTCATCTGCTCTTGCAGATATGACAGCTTCAGGCAGAGCTGCTGCCCCCGTGGCACCAGGCAGTGCTGGGGAGCAGGAGCAAGGACTGACACATCAGAGCGGAGCACAGCGAGGCAGGTGTTTAATATGCTGCTTCCTACACATCCTTGCTGCCCACGGGCAGGAGGAATGACCCTGGCTAGGTGCTGGTGGCTTTTTCTTCTTAGCTGACATGTTGTCAGCGATTTTGTCAAACAGGAACTAAGGTGGTGTCACATATAAGGAGAACCATGCTGCTATCAACACCATACAGCATTCTGGGGAGGAAGAACTCACGGTTCATCCAGGCATTCTCAGCTGGTCATGCAGGATCTGAATTATTCACAGATTTCTACCTTTAGTAATTTAAAATTTACTGAATTTCTCCCCTCTCCTCATTCATAAAGCTTTACCCGCCCTCCTTCACTGTTCTCAAGGAAGAGATGTGGAAGCAGCAATCACAGCATCACACTAAAAACCCCAATCAGAGGTGATCCTGCAATGTAAGACTCAACTAGTCTATATCCTGTGCCAATAATTTGGACCTAGCTTCCAACCTGCTCTATCACCTATGCCCAAAATTAGATCTTACTACAGCTTCACCACCTTCGTAACTGCATCAGGACAGCCATAAACACCAAAGAAAGGCAGTAACTCAGAAGAAAAAAGATGGAACGTGGAGAAAGATGAAGGAAGCTGTGGCACTCCTGCATCTCCAAAGGCCTTCACTGCACCTCTCACCTGTAATAATCTTCCTGACTTGGTAGATGACCACCATGCATGTGAGGATGCCCGTGTAACCACTGCTGCTCCATTGCCAGTCTCTGCAGCTCTGCTGACTGGGCATGCATGGCCTGCAGCTGGTGGGCTGCTGACATAGGAGGTGGAATGGCACCAGGCAGGTCTCGTGGATAAGGAGTACCTAGGAGAGAGTTCCCTGGTTTTAGACACTTGTTTGCTGTGAGGTCTGCAGGAAGTTGTCCCTTCAAGCTTTTTTCTTTTTTTAAAAAAATCAACCTTTGGCTGTAACCCAAGTTACAGCTCAGCTCTCCCAACTCCCCTCCCAAGAAATGCTAAGACCCAGCAGAAAAGGTCACAGTTCAGATCAAGAGACAACCTTCATAAAGGCCCATAAAATGCTCTCACCAAAGACTGGATGTCGGAGCATTTCATGCTCATGAGGTGGCTGCCCTAGCAATGGGTTGGGGATGGTCCCAGGTGGGTAGGGAAAACGTGCCAAATGGGGTCCAGCTGCTAAAGGATCCACCAGTGGATGAACAGGTCCTGCTGAACCTTTAAAAGAAGGAAAGAAAGAAAACAATCAACTGCTTTGGGAAGCATCACTCACTGCTGGGAGATCAAAAGCCTTGTTAGACTTGGATCAGCATCTGGCCTAACTGGCATGAAACTGCCAGGAGTTCAGCTCCATCCCATCTGAAACCCACTTTTCTATCTTTAAGTGACATCTCCTTACCAAACAGTCCCGACTGTTAAAGCAACAACCCAGTGCTTTCAATTTCTACAAGAAAAAGAAATCCACCAAGCAACAGGGAAAAAGATGGGTCAACATTTAGAAAAAATTCTCCCAAATTCTATTTCCCCTTTACAGATACCGAATTGAACAATCACTGGTGATGTTTAGTACAGAAGCACTTGAGCATCCTTCTGACTGTACCAATACCGCCTGATAAGCCAAAAGCTGACAAAAAACCAGCACTTGCAAAAGTTTACATTGTCACCACCCTTGTGTGGAGAGGGACACCTGCAGACAACCTCTCTGATGATGTCACTTTACCAAGTTATGCACTTTAGGGCCTTACCCACCTATGGAGCTACTCTATTTGGAGTCACTCAAGAGCCCATAACTCTATTTTAAGCTTTATCAAAGATTAAAGCCAAATTACTTTTCAAATCCATGTAGGAGAGACTTGACAGTGAATTATTTGGCTTTATCTGCCCCAGCCTCTCCCTAGGCTGAGGGTGAGAAACACTGGCTGTATTTTTGTCCAGAAAAATAACCAGGGAGTATCCAGACTTACCTGCAGAGCTGACAAGTGACTTACCTGACAACAGAATCCTTGCTTAGACATGATCTATGATAAATTTCTTGTGCTATCAATGGGGTGTGCAAACCTGCCTCCAACAGAACCAGGCTGTAACCTGTGCAGTCCTCCCCAACTAAATCCACAGCTGACAGCTTGAAAAACACCAACACTCAGCACTATCACCTCCTACCTATAACTCCCCACCCCTTAACCATCTCACAAGACCCTGCTCATCTCCTTGTTACAATCTGGATTCTTCAACAGCCCTTAAATTCCTTCCAAACTCCAAAAAGCAGACATTTAATGCACACAGCTCCAAGGCAGAGCTGTATGTGCTTGCACAAACACTACACTTCTAGCCAGCTGCACCAGAAGCTGCTCTTCAAGTATTTGGGATTTTTTTTTTCTCCCTAACTTAGCAGCTACTGCACCTGATGCTCTTGCTATGTTCTCAAACCAGGACACCAGTCTGCCACCAGAAAAAAAATCTGCTTAGTGCCCCATGCTCCAGACTGGAGTAACCACCTAGCTTGCTTTAGAAATGAGCAAGGCACCAATTCATTTTTGAGCCTATTAAAATATTTTGGGAAAAAAAATCCCACACATAAGAATACACTGTAGCTAAAATGATGCCATCAAGTTAGATGGTTCTTCTGTGAATTCTGAGAGAATTTCAGCTCAACTAAAGCCAGATGGCTGGCATGTCAAATGGCTGAAGAGATAGACTCTTTCTCTCCTGTTTCTTTTTTCAGCTCCTATATGGAAACACCAGCCTCAGCTCTCCTCTCCAGCTACAACCCATAACAGCCATTACCAGTGTTCCCAGCTCCATGACATCTCCCCTAGTGAATTCCCTTCACTCAGTGGGGTCTGTACATCAGACACCACCCTAAGGTGGGACTTTTAGGAAAAAAACCAAACCAGTGACAACGTGCAGTCTCAGTGCAGACTGCTGTACTCTATTTATCACTGTTATTGGTCCACCTCCCCCAAATTAACTGCATTTCAGTTACGACCACCTTACACAGCAGAGAAATCAGATCATACACAAGAAAGCAGGGACTCTGCTCCTTGAACTCCAGAGTGGCAGCTCAGGAGGGAGCCCATCTCCCTGGGCTCACCTTGATGCAAGGGATCCTGCTGGTGTAGGTGTAAATGCGAGTGTATGTGTGAGTGCTGGTGGTGGTGGGGGGTGACGTTGAACATCTGGAGCCGTGCCAGGGGGTCGTTGGTCAGCGAGGCCATGCGCTCGGCGTGGATCCGCTCGGCCGCCAGTCTGTCAGGGTAGCTCATCTCAGGCCGCAGCTGGGGGCCTGCCAGTGCGAGTCTCTCTCTTTCCAGGGGGTTCAAACCCGGGTGGAAGGAAGCGAAGGGGTGAGGTCCTGCCGTTGGGGGAATAGTCAGTGCGCCATGCCTGGCAAAATGCTCCATGGGGTTAGTGGCCGGGTGCAGGGCGTCGAGCTCGGGGGGCTTCACCTCGAAGCCGGGTTTCATCCTCTCCCTCAACTCCCTCTCCCGGATTTCCCGCTCCCGGATCTCCCGCTCCCGCAGCTCCCGCTCCCGAATGGTGGGGTCCACGTTGTAGAGGCCGGGCATGTGGTAGGCCAGGAGTGGGTCGGTGGGGTTGAGGGGGACAAAGAAGGGGTGGTTGCGGTTTGTTGGCGACATGACGTGAGGACGGGCGTATTCGCTCAGTGTTCGTAACGCAGGAGTATCGGGACCGATGTAAGGTGGGACAGCAGCAATGGTGGTCGGTGGAGGTTCAAAGGAAGGCCTCATATGTGCCGGCCCGCTGAGCTGAGACTCTCCAAGGCGGCCTTCATGGGAGGAGCTGGATACCTTCTGCTGCACACAATGGGGGAAGACGATTTTAATTCAACACGTTTGGCTTAAAAACACAGCAGGTACACACCTCCCTCCTTGTGCTCTGGGCTCTAAGGGGAGCTAAGTTCTGTCTCCTGAGCCTCATGCACTCCAATGTGGTTTGGAGAGAACTGGGTTCTATCTATCCTGTAGGCCAGAAGATAAGTACTTTGTGGTGGCAGCCTCAAAGCCACACTAACTGCTTGGTACAGGTCACAGCTACAGGCAACAGCTGGTTGGCCATGTCACTGCAGACCACCAGCCATGTTTGCAGCATGTTCTTCCTCTCCTCTCCACACTCAACACAACAAACCCCACTTCTTTCACATCAGGATTTGCATCCTGCTCTCCCCTCCCATACAAGAGCAGCACAGCACTCCTGGGGAGGGCAGTGAGCACAGCTCACCCGTGCAATGGTCCAAGGATCCCCAACCCCAGAGTAAAGCAAAGTCCCCAAACATGACCCACTCCTTACTGGACAGATGCTATATCCTGACTTTCATAATCCTACAGCAGCACGTAGCTCTGATTTGATAAACGCACCTCAAATAGGAAGACTTTAGCACCTTCTTTTTCAGCATCAACAATGTGCTACCAACCTACCAATTCTGTGGGCCCAGAAATAATCATTCCTGAGAGGCCACAGATCTCAGGCCTTCCCATTAAAGTTATGTGCCTTTCACTGAGTTTACTTCAAATTTAAAAAGGCTTCAGCTCCCCTTTCTCCAGCAGACAGCACTCTCCTGCCTGCACAGTAGCAGGAGGCACACAGAGGCAGGCACCATCTGCACAGAGCCTTTTTCTACTGCACCCTCTCAGCTACGAATAAACCTACCGCAGCTCGTTCTGCTTCTCTCTCCCGCTCCCGCTCCCTCTCTCTTTCCTTCTCTTTTTCTTTTTCTCTTTCCCTCTCTTCTCTGGCTTTCTGCTCTGCTTCTCTTTTGGCCTTTTCAATGGCCTCTTCTCTCTTCTTGGCCAGTTTCGATCCTGCCAGAGGCATGAAGTATAAGTCTGCTCTTGAGCATGAATTGTAGCCACGGTCCAAGTGCTTATAGAACCTGAAAAACAAAACAGAAAGAGCTCAGCCCTGGGAAAGATGTAAGAATCTGGGATTTAAGAGCTGTATGTCCAAAAACACCCAAGTATCACTCTACAATTACACAACAGCACGAGCAGCTTCCCTGAAAGCCTTGAGAAAATTAATTCTACCATATTACTCCACAAAACAAGAGTATAAAACCTAACAAGCTGGAAATGCCCTCTCTGAATGTGCTGGCTGGAAGAGCACCTTTCCAGAAAAGCAGAGCAAAGTCATGCTAGAAGGAGAGACTGACAAGAGCCACATGTAAAATACACTCAGCTGTCACAGGAGCTCTTTTCTCAGCTTCTGGGAGTGCCCTGAAACACAGAAAAAACAAGAGCACATTGAGGAAGAACAGCTCACAACCTCCATACCTGGCTGACTGACTAGCATGACTTGGTGTATCCACCACAGTAGGTTCTGGTGATGGACTTCTGGGTGGAGGGGGAGGGCTTTCTGGTTCCTCAGCTTCATCTGGGACTTCTTCTTTGATCTGAATAGGTGGCAGCGTGCAGGCTGTCACCACTGGCACGTTTCCACTAGAAGCTGCTGATGTGGAGATGGAAGTCTGAAGTGGGATGCCAGGCACGGTGGGTGGCGTGGAAGTGGAGGGGCAAGAAGGAGGGGTGATGGAAGGGGGGCCTCCGGGGACAAATGGATGCTGAGAAAAGGGGGGCTGGGAGGGTACCTGATGGAGTCCGGATGGGGGGTGATTAGCAGGTGGGGGAAGGCTCTGACTCTGTGTCAGCACAGGAGGCTGGGCTTGTGAGGACTGCAGTGGTTGGCTTTGAGGCATCAGCTGCAACGGAGGAGGGTGTGCAGATGGAGGATGATGAGTTGAGAGGGAGCTCAGAGGTTTTAAAGCGGGTGGTGGAGGCAAGTTGGAGTTCATTGAGAATGGAGAAGGGCCAGAGAGATGAGGAGGGTGCTTGTGGGATGGAGCAGTGGGGAGCTGAGGGATTGGGGTGGTGGGGGGAGGTTTGATATGAGGCATGGCCATGGGTGCAGGTGGCAAGGGCTGCTCCCGGGGGGGCTGGGGCTGCTGTAGCGAGGTCGCGGTTGGCAGGACAGGCTGGGATACCTGAACCTGGAGAGCAGAATGGGAATGAGATGGGGCTTGTGTCTGAAGGGGAACCTGAGACTGAGATGACTGAGTGGGGAGGGAAAAGGGCTGGGAAGGTACCGGGTGAGGCAGGAGGGGCTGGGTCTGCAGGCTGTGAGGGGCAGGCTGGGCCTGGGTGTGGAGGGGAGGCTGCGAATGAGGCTGTGAAGAGGCCGGGCTGGGCTGGCTCTGAGACACACTCAATGGCTGCAGGGGAGGGTGAGGTGATGGGAGCCTCTGCGGGTGCAGAGCAGGGGCCTGCTGGATGTGAGAATGAGGAGGGGGTGGTGCAGGGGCCTGGGGCTGGCTGGAGGGCTGGGACGCTGACGGTGAGACCTGTGGTGGAGCTGAAGCAGCGCTGGAGGCTGCTGGCAGCGATGCTGGTAACTGGGCTGATATGGGTGGTGTAGGAGGGGGGGCCTGGCCAGAACCACCCTGTGCCTGCAGCACTTGGGGCTGTGCCTGCAGCACTTGCTGCTGAGCGGAGGAATCCGAGTCGCTCTCATTGTCCTGAGGGCTGGGGATGCTGGGGGACGTGCTCCGGTTGTCCTGGTCGATGTCCTTGGGATCGCTGCTGCCCTCGTCGTTGACGCTGCGGCTGTCGGAGCTCTCGCCTTCACCCTCGCCCTCGGAGGGAGAGTTGGGCCTGCTGATCTCCTGCAGGACAGGGGAAGAACCACCCTGAGTGAGAAAGCTGCACAAAGAGCATTCCCGGCGTGCCAAAGGATGCAACCAGTCACACACACTGCGCAAACAAGTGCCAGAACCACCCTCTGAACCTCACAGGACCTGAACCAGCACACGCAACACAAACATCCAAAGGGAGGGTCAAAGACAACAGAGCCAGGCTTTTAGTAGGGTCCAGTGGCAATGGACACACACTGAAATACAGGAGGTCCTGCTTGATCATAAAGAGACAATTTTTACTGGGAGGGTGACCAAGCAGTGGAGCAGGTTGCCCAGAGAGGTTGTGGACTCTCCATCTTTGGAGATAGTCAAAACCCATCTGCACGTGGTCTTGGGCAGCCAGCTTTAGTGGCCCTGCTTGAGCAGAGGAGGTGGTCTAGATGACCTCCAGGTCCCTTCCAACCTCAACCATTCTGTGATTATAGAAAGCTCAGTGCCAAAATTCCCAAATCCTGAGCACAGGGTGAACCTGGTCAGTACACAGAGCTGAGAAGACATCATCAAAGTATTTCAATTGAGTTGTGATACCATCAAATTAAGAGAACTCCAGTGGTGGTCTTCAAACTTGCCACCAGAAGAGGAGAAAACCAATTTCAATTTAAAAAACTGGGGGAAGGTGGGGGAAAATAATCCAAGTATATTCCTACATGGTCGATATTGATATTAAAAAAACCCAGACTTCTGGACTTGTCCCATATTGTTCCACTGTTTTTCAACCAAAGGGACAGATATTATTGGTTGTTCTCCAGTCACAGATTAAGTTACATGTTGCTGTGGCTTGAAAGGATTTAATGGCTTTGGTTTGTTACTGAGTTTACACCCCTCTCCCACTCTCAAAACATTCTCTTAACAGAAAATACTCCTCTGTGGGACTCACTTGAGTTTTGGATTTTTTGGCATTGGACCTGTCAGGTTCCTCTGTGTCAGAAGCTGCCTTTTCCCGCTGCCTCTTGGAGTTCTTGAGAGGAGAAGAAACCTCTTCTTTTATCTTCTGCCACAAACAAAGCAGAAAACACAACAGTTACCAGTGATATAAATGCAAAAGTAAATTAAGCATATGCCAAGGCTACAATATTTAATACAAATAAATGAGAAGGGTTCCTGTGGAGCACAAGAACTGATGAGAAGTTGAGGAAGTTGGTATTAAACAACACTCCAATACACATCTGTGCCTCTGTCCAGTTACAGGTTGCAGAGGAATCTGTTCTGGAGCTGCTGCTGTGTCCTGCCAGCTCCCAGGAGACCTACACCTACAGGAGGCTCCAGCCACTCCCTCTGGAGGTGGAATTTCAGCCAGAACCCAAACCAGACTGTGATTTTACTGCTGCAGACAGAAACCCTGCACACATGTTCTGACACAAGCATGCAGGAAAAAGGAACATTGAGTAGAGCATCCCCCACCATGTGGACTCAAGCTCTGAAAGTGAAGGAATGTTTTGAACAAAGCAGTTGTCTCAGACAGAATTCTATCAGGAACTCACACCAGATCAACTGGCCAATGTACTCTTCTAAGAGAGATCAACACCAGTTGTTACAGAGAACTGAGCAGGAATTTCTGCAGCAGACAGGCCCAGGATAAGCTCAATCAAAGTTTTACTTTACCCCTGATATTTTGAGGGTGATGTATTTTTATATCCCCTCAAATACAGAGTTAACAGTGAGTAGCTATTACAAGATTACTACCTTCTTTCATGGCCTGGGACAGCTTTATACATCACATAATTACCTAACCTAACTTCTAATTTTGCTAAGTTCTCAGTTTTATCATGTGAAAACTTGCTCCATCCTCCAGCTTTGCCTTTTTTCCCCTCCCAGTATTTATTTTTAACTTCTACTTTTCAATTTACACTGCTTAATGGGCACGTCTTCCCTCTTCATCTGCCTCTGTCTCTTCAGCACTCCCTTGGAAAAGCACTTACACATTGAAACCCACTACACTGTCAGCTTGCTCTGAAAAATCAGGCAAACACACAAACAGAAAAACAGTAACAGAAGTAGTCTCAATTACCACGTATTCATATTCCTTTGTAAACAAAGATTAAGTACTGCTTAAAAAACAAAAAAATCCCCCAAACTGTCTACTTGCCTCAAATACAGCATTTCTGATCTGTATTACTTCCATGAGCCTAATGCTTGCATTTGCATCTGAAATTGAAGGATTAATTTATCATGAGAGCAGGAAGGTTATGTGGGGATACTTTAATGGTTTTTTATCACTACACATCCTTATGCACAGAACAAAACATCAGTGAGATGCACCATTAAATTTTTTTTGCTTATCCACATGAGTAGGAATTTCTAGGTCACTCAGAGACTCCCTGGCCTCCTAGAATCAGCATCTCATTTTGCTGACTGAAGAGGCCTCGGGTGCCCAGGCCCAACACAGAAGAAGAAAGGGGAAATGTTATTACCTTGGTAGACTTCTTCACTGAATCTGCTTTGCTGTCATTACTGGAGGTGCTGGCAGCACTGGGGGAGTTGCGGCCACTGGAACGGATGTCTTCATTAATAGGGGAGGCTCTACCATCAGGGCTGGCTGGCTGCTTTTTACGACCACTACGTAGTGTAGACAT
The DNA here is from genome assembly GCA_013401335.1 of Brachypteracias leptosomus. NCBI lineage: Eukaryota > Metazoa > Chordata > Aves > Coraciiformes > Brachypteraciidae > Brachypteracias > Brachypteracias leptosomus. Next base: position 200,566 of record VYZX01009633.1, on the reverse strand, counting down.
CTATTGAACAGAAATAAAAGTGTATCCAAGTCAGCATTTGTCCAACCTCTTCACTTTTTTCTGGCCATGCATGGATTGTTCCTGCTAAAGGCTTGAAAAATGAAACGCCAAAAGCATTTAACGTTATAATTTTCCCTTGAAAGCTCATCTGGACTTAAAAGGAGGCAATTCCTTAATTTGTCTACTCAAAAACATTAAGTGCTGATTATTTTATTTAGTAGTCTGGTGGAAATGACAATATTAGAAAGACATTTTGAAGCTGCTGCTGTTTGCATGCTTGATTTTCACACACGTCTATTTTTCACACACACACACAATGAATGAGGTAGAAGCAATGGTCAAATCATCATGACCTGAAATGGAGAGGGAAGGGCAAGGAAAAGAAATTTATCTGCTTGCTTTCTATCAGCTAAAATCCAGAGCAAACATCAAATTAACCAGAGCTGCTGTCACTCACAAGAGACTTATGCCCAGTGATGCTCCTGGCATTTCCCCCCGAGTGAAAACGCTGTGACAGAGCAACTAAACCCAGGGGCAAACCACAGCTTTCTGCAGGGCAGAGATTTAACTCCAGTCATGAGGAGACCACATGAATAGCATTTAATTTTCTTAAGCTCTTCCTTTCAAATAAGCCCAAGAGTCTACCTCTGACAGGATCCAGCTGGAAGCAGGACACCTCCTAGTACAGAATCTGTAATGACACGCTGCTCAAGGGCCAGTCATTAAAAACATGGAAATGACACGTTGGACTAGAACTTGTAGAAGAGACAATTGAGCAAATTTTTCCAAAGAAAGCCTTGACCCCAGCAAATCTGACCTGCAGACCCAAACACAGCAGCAGGCTCATACCACAGCGAACAAGCAAGATGGAGAAAGAGTCTTTCAGAAGGTGACAACCTCCTTCCAAACCTCTTTAGAGGAGAGCCTGCAATGCAAGAGTGTTCAACCTACCGAGCCTCGACTCCGCCTTGTCCTCATGCTATGCTTTCCACTAAGGCCATCATCTTCCTCTTTGACAGGCTTGAACATAAAGGGTGGGGGGTCCACAGGCTTCTCGATGGGGGGCAGCTCTCCGTACTTCTTGAAGTGGATGCGACAGTCGGTGCACAGCAAGATGTTCTCTCGGCCGCCGTGGTGCCAGTCCTTGGAGGCTTGGGGTGGGGAAAGCAGCAGCTTAGAAACAGCCAATGAACCAGGTACTCAGCACAAAAACATTGTATATCAAAAAAGCATGTGGCATCTAGAAAAGCAGCTGCTTTTCTACAGGTAACAAAGTTAGAGGAGTTTCAGGGAAACTCTGTCCTGTTCCAAGCACATCTTCAATACTCAATGGCCAAATATTTGTTTAGTTAAGTAAGGACAGCTTTGAAAACAAAGGAAGAAGCCTTCTCTGCTCCACCTGGGAGCTAACAGGCAGCTATTATCCTCCAAAGCTGTGGTTTCTTACAGCAAAGTGAGCTATGAACTTCTCATTTCCTCCCCTATTTCAGGGCTCACACCTCCATGCCCCAATATCAGCCAACCTTCAGGAGGACCTACAGGAACAGAGCTGCAGCACAAGAGATTTGGTGCAGGACAATGAAGTTTTGTGTGTGACAGTCACAGCCCAGTATTGATTCTCTAAATCACAAATTGATTATATAGATTATGGGTTATGTAGAGTTTTTCCTGTAGAAATATCACCCTCTCAGGATTCTGCTTTGTCACTGCAATATTCATTTGAAACGACAGAGCAGGATTAACTCTGCCAGGAGAGCTGCATGGTTTAGCTGATTCAACCCCACTTTTTTTTTTTGGAACATGCACACGAGCTGCTCTTGCTTGAAAGAACCTGCTTTAACCAGGCAGCAGCAGAAAGGAGAGAAGCAAGCACTGGGTGAGGTGCATACTGGTGGTGAAGCAGTGACGACAGGCGTAGCCCTTCAGCTCCTGCTCGCTGTCCTCGCTGTCAAAGTCATCTTCACTGGCTGAGCTCAAGTCCACTGGGTAAGGAAAAAACAAGGGAAGAAGAAAATATAAAAGAAAAAGTCAGCAGGATTATTTTATAGAATCGTAGAAGGAAATTTCCTCCTACTTGGCTGAAATAATCATTAATAATAACAGTTCTCACTGAAGAGTCTCTGAAAGAAGCCTGGAGAGGGACTTTTCACCAAGGCCTGCAGTGATAGGACAAGGGGTAATGGGTGCAAACTGGAAGAGGGGAGATTTAGAGTGGAAATTAGAAGGAAATTCTTTACTCAGAGGGTGGTGAGACACTGGAACAGGCTGCCCAGGGGAGTTGAGGACGCTCCATCCCTGGAGATGTTCAAGGCCAGGTTGGATGAGGTCTTGGTCTAGTGGGAGGTGTCCCTGCCATGGCAGATGATCTTGGAAAGTCCTTCCAATCTAAACCATTCTATGATATTGTGACTTGCTACAACCACCCTGCCTTGTATGGTCATTATTTCTGATTTTGCAACACATCTCATCAAGCAAGGCCACATCTCATCAGACACAGATAAAGGAGGATTCCAGGAATGTGCCAAGCGATACCATTCACAGAAATTCTCATCTAGTCCATGGTGCTTTCCCAATGAAGTTGCTGTTCAAATATTGCCCGTGCTCAGCTAGAGAGGCTGTGTTCCAAAAGCACAATATTCAAGAGACAGGAGGTTTATCTCTAGAACCTGGTTAAATTTAAATTAAATATTCTACACCTAAATCCTACTTTACTAAATTCCAAGGACAGATACTGTGGTGGCATTTCTGGGTTTTATTTTGTGTCTAGAAGAAACAACACTTACATATAATGTACCTGTTTGAAAACACATGTTGTGATACTTTTGGAGGAGAGGTACTACAGGGATACTACCAGCTATCCAACCCTTACTGCAGGCCTCCTGAAGAGTTTTAACTGGTGGCAAACTTACATGTCAAGAATGTCACATTTTGGAGAAGTGAAGAATATGGAAAGGGTCATTTTCCTTTGTGGCAAGCAGCATATAGCAAATAAGCCAATTCCAGGGCAGGGAGCTAAAAAGCACCATCTAAACCACTAACAATTTGCAGACATCTCAAATCCTGTATCTTACCTGATCTTCTTCTAAACCTACTCAGGAGTAAATCCTTTCTTTCTGGGAGTACTGCACTTTTCTAGCACCACCCCTATAAATTCACAACATAGCAGGTCTATAATTTGTCACAAGCAGAGAGCCCTCTGGCTTCTTTTGATCACATCTTTAATTAGAAGAGAAGTCCTTGATGCAAGAATATTATTTTTCTAAAGATTCCAAGGGGATATCTTCTAATACATGCAAGTTATAGAGAAGGAGGGATTCTACAGTACTTGCCATTAGTGTTTGCCATCAACTCATCACCCTTCAAATGAACACGGTCCTGTCTAAACAGGAGCTGCCAGCACTACCAGAATTTCTCCATCAATTCTTGCAGGTATTTAAACCCTGACTGCAAAATTGACACCAGGCTAGAACTTGCTTTCTTTTACCCAGTTGATTTTTATTCTCATCCAGCAGTTGGATCCATATGGATGGCTCCTTCCAGCCACATGTGCTCTGAAGTGCTGAGTATCTTGGATTGAGCTGTAGAGTCAAGATCCTCACTTCTTGTGCACACAGAAATCAGCAATAAACCCTATCAACTTCAGCAAGGAGGGGCTAATATCCCTTTCTTACTGCTTCACTAATACCCTCTCCAGAATTCTCTCTCCTGCCTGCTCATCACATCCTCTCCCTCTCCTGTATTAATGATTTCTGCCTTCCACACAGTCCCTTTTCTTTAGCAGGCATGTGAAATGTGCTGGGTTTATTCCACAGAAAGACTTAAACTCACAGGGTAACATAAGCCTTTTACAGAAGGATAAAAGTTCATATATCTAAATGGACATTGCTAATCATAACCCTTTGCAGTGCAGTGTATTTCACTGCTTTGGGTAATTATTCTTTTTTTAGACACTTCTGCTTCAGTCAAGGCCAAAGTTCTTCCAAGATACATTAAGCTACCCCAGTGCTGGCCTGTGATCTATCGGGTCACCAATAATATACAAGAAACTTCCTTGCAAAGGGATGAAGGACTTCCCTCCGTTTGCATTTTCCAATTGCCATGACTGTAATAAGCTTGGAGAAAACACAACACAAAACCAAGGAAAGAGTAGGGAAATTCAGCACCAGGGCAACATTTCCATCCTTTCAGGATGCTTTTATGTTTAAGAACTGCACAAAGCACTTGGTGATCAAAGATGCCTACCACATTCCAGCATAATAGTGTAGGAACAGGAGAGGGCAACTGCCTGAACTCCATTTCCTTGCTTCATTCACTTGAAGGTACAGCACCATTACATTACTGTTGCTCCCTGCATCTAAACAAAGATAAATGCATTGCTTTTAGCTTCCACTTACAGAATTCACTGGAGGGGGGCCTGGAGGGAGTGTTGACTGGAGTGGAAGCAGTTCGAGTTTTAATTCTCCGAAACACAGCCTGTCTCCGATGCCTACGGTGGGCTCGAGAACTTGCTGCTTCAGGGGTTTTCTTCCAATAGTAATAGAAGGTGATTAGTTCTCCCTGCAAATACAGAAGGAGTATGTTAGAGGGGCATGCAAACCTGACTTGTCAGCTTTTTCCCTCCCTTTTGCTCTCTGTATGCGTGCACATGTATTTCTGTAGGAAGCTTCGTGATCTATTTCAGCCAGACAAAAGAATTCTTTAGGTAAGACAGGGAAAAAAAAAAATCCTCATTATTTTTTATCCGCTTTTGCAGGGGAAGAAGAGAGGTAAATAAATGTCTTCTCACTCCTCTCCTCCTCCAGCAGAGGAGAGCAGAGGCTGGGCAGTGGGTACCCAGCCCTGGCTCAGCAGACAGAGGAGGATGCCCTGGCTCTGCTGGCAGCATCCCCTGACTCCTCTGCCCAGCTCAGGGGCACCACAGCCAGAGCAGAACCACCTTCCAGGGACCATCACAACTGACTGATCACTGCTAACAATCCCCTGGTGTTTACAGAGAGAATAAGGATGGATTCAAACAGACACTGCCATTTTGTCACCCTACATTCTACGTACAGATAGTTTTCAATATTCCTGTTTGAGAAGCTGGAAGTTAGACTAAAACCATGTCGAACAAGAAGTCTACAACCATAACTCAACCCTACTACAGTAAATCGTGTTTTAATTTGAATATATATGCCCACATCTAAATTAATTAAGCAGTTAAAAGAGCACACCTAGAGAAATGAGTGATAATTTCACAGCATAATGAATCTGGCTGGCATTCAAACACCAGAGCAGCTGCCATTCAAAGTAGCGGATGCGATGCTGAACTGAGGAACAGCATGTGGTTTTAATCTCTTTTCTCTTACTTTGAAACCCCATCATTTCCTGGTGACTTGTCTGCCTCTAAGGTAAAAGGTGTTGTTTCTTTCAAGTTGCAAAGGAAAAAAAATGGAGAAGTTCTAACCAGCCCCTTGGAAAAAAAAAAAAAAAAATCAACATCAGAACAAACATACCTGAATTGCCCACAAAAAGGGCTTCTTTGAACTGCGTTTTATGTGATCAAATAACATAACCTCAGCCTGCTCCCTCGGTGGGGAAATCCTGCAGCCTGGGCTCGGGGCAGATCACTCAAGTGAACTCTAATAAAGGCACACCCTTCATCCAAACTCTCCCAAGGGCCTCAAACGAGCAATTATAGCCCTAACTAACATCTGTACCTCTGAAAGACTTGAAAGACAAAAGGAGGATGTTGTTCTAGACATTAACTGCTGACATTTAAGACACTTAAGAATTTTACCAATGCCTAATTTAAAAATAGAAGCACCAGAGAAAAAGAAAAAAAAAAAGAAGAGAACCACAGCTTTGATTTCTGGCAACAGACAGAATAGATGCATTTTTAATCTGCACGGCTACAGACTGGGATTGATGCTACTGATCTCACAGACCTGAAACAAGAGTCACACCAAACTGTTCAGAGAGGTGAGGAGGAGGAAGTGGGCAACATGAATTGCCACCTACAGTTGTTGATTCTGACAGACAAACGCCTTACTGAAAAAAAAACAAACCAGAACAAGCCAAAAACAAACCAACAGAACCCCCCTCACAACCCTTTCCTGAGAGAATCTGAAGTTAAACTGGGTGCAGGCTGGTGAGGAGCATTCAAGCTGGGTGAGGTATGGGAAGAACACAGTTCTGACACCCAGCACCCTGCTCGCCCACTGCATGTTCAGCTCTGCCTGTTTGCTCTACAAATACCATTTTACTGAGTCCACAAAGTGGCTCAAAGTCCATCCAGCACAACTGTTTGTCAAAGTGAGAACATGACCCGTGCCAGGAGCCAGATGAAGCTCAGCAGAGCAGCTTATGCAACGATTTCCAGAGGTAGAAAGTCTCTTGCAAATTAGTCTGGCCACATTTAACCTAGAAATTCATTTAAATCAAATCTGAGGTGCCAGCACCAAGGAGCAAGTCAGTAAATCCCATCTCTTTATGCCAGTGAATTAGTGTGTCCTCTGACACATGGCACCAGCAGAGTGCAAACCAGTCTGCTTTCCTCCCACCACACAACAGACAACGGGGCTGATTGCAGCTCTGTCTACACACCACAGACCCATCGGGTCCCGAGGGAAGTTTAACAACTTATACATGTGCTACATCACAAACCAAACTTTGAAAAAATAAATTGTGCATATTTTTTTAAAAATTGCTAACTTCATTGTTGTCATGTCTTTTTTTTCTGAGACCCTCCCAAAACAGCAGGCAGAGAAAGATGAAATGGGGTGAAAACTGTTGTTGAATAAATTATCTTTGAAATCTGGATATATAAAAGGACTAGAGAATATTCTGTACTTCAAATTCAGATTGCACAGCTACACGGGTCAGTAAATGACTCAACTTTCCAACAGAGAAGGAAAAGAGGAAGCAAACACAGAGAATATTAATGTTAACACAAACACACAGGTTAGATATGTGCAAAAAAACTCCATGCCAGCTCTTACTAGCTGCCTGGCTATCTAATATTATATTGTCTACCTAAGGGATTAAATGTTGGAGTGGAGTGAGCATGGAAGGATTAGAAACAGCATAGTGGGGACTGCACGGGTGGCAGGAGCTGCAGCACAAAGGAGTAAGTCAGGAGAGCTTTGGTTCTACTAACAGGGAGTAAAAACAGCTTCCAGCAGCACCGCCAGCGGAGTCAAATGAACTTTAATCAAACATGCACAGAGTGTGCTGCTGAACCCAGCACACATCCATTCAGGGAACAAAAGCTGCTGCAGGAATCAATAGCCTGCTGAAACATTAACACGGGCTCGCATTGATCAAACGGCCCTTTTACAAAAGGCAGCCTTGCAAATTAGCTGCTGGTTCTGCTTGCAAGCAAACAGAGCAGCACAAACGCTGCTGACATGAATGGCCTCTAACGATCAGCTTGTTCCCGGCCATCTCGCCTCACCTCACCACAAGGTCTCGCAGTCAACACATCCTACAGCTCTGCCCTGCAACGGTCAGGAGCCAGGGCTTGTTCTGTACTCTGTGAGCAACCAGGGCTGGTTCTGCCCTGTACCTGTGAGGAACCAGGGCTTGTTCTGCCCTGTACCTGTGAGGAACCAGGGCTTGTTCTGCTCTGTAACTGTGGGGAACCAGGGCTTGTTCTGCCCTGTACCTGTGAGGAACCAGGGCTTGTTCTGCTCTGTAACTGTGGGGAACCAGGGCTTGTTCTGCCCTGTACCTGTGAGGAACCAGGGCTTGTTCAGCAGGGAGGATTTGGAGCAGCTGCTCCAGATGGGATTGTCTGCATAGCAGGTCTACACCCAGAGGAATAGTCCTGACCTAACAACCTGCAAATACATTGTGTGTCTCCTCTGAAGTTTTCTGTGCCAGCAACACACACACTAAAATCACAGAGGATAAAGGAGACTCAGCCATCCCTCACTGCATCTTTACACTGGTGCAATTTAAGAGTGACATCCCCCTCATTTCCAAGTTTCAGTGATAAATTGAGACCATTGAGGCACCTGCTACCTGTGGTGAGGTCTCTGGCTGATGGCAGAAGAGAAACTCAAGGTTTGCAAGCCAAGTTCAGGGAGGGCTGAGCCTGCTGCTCACAGCAGTGACCTTGGTCATCACTCTCTGATCCAGTTTAGTGGCCTGAAGCACTCAGAGCATCTCAAGTTAGGAGGAGACCGGCTCCTTTTGCAATAAGCACCATCCAACTGCTTCTGTCTCCCTCTTCACCAAGGAACAGCTTTTTCCATCAGTGTGGGAAGATTCACTTCTCTCCCAACCTCTTTAGTTGGTCATAGTAACAGCCTCCCCTTCACTGGAAACACCAGAACCTCCTCTTTTTCAAACACAACTCCATTTTTCTATGTTAACACTGGATTAACTGTCCCAAGCAATTTGTCAAACACATATCAAGCAAAGATGAGAATGGCTTTTACTGCCACCTTTCCTTGAGAACAGCTACTACCCCATTACTGAAGTTGCAGAAGGCAGAGGGGATATTTCTTCACTAGAAACCAGGGCTCAGCTTTCATCAATTTTGATATATGACTGGAACTCACAACTCAACCCCTCTGCCTTCTCTTGCCAAGGCCATTTCACCTCATGTTGTAGGTACATAGGAAAAAGTCCCACTTCATCTCCTTTTTGCCCTGTTCTAGAGATTATTTTTAAAGAGAAGAAATGGTTCAGACCCACTCCTGCAGGATTATGCAGCAGTGAGACTTTCTCTGCAGCTCAGCTTCGGAGGACGAGCTGACACAAGAATCCCAGCATGGTGAGGGTTGGAAGGGACTCCTGGAGATGATCTGGTCCAATCCCCCTGATCCAGCAGGTCACCCAGAGCAGGGTGCCCAGGATCACCTCCAGGTAGGTTCTGAAAGTCTCCAGATAAGGAGACTCCACAACCTCTCTGGGCAGCCTCATCCTCACAGTAAAGATGTTTATGTTAAGGTAGAATCTCCCTCAGTTGCAGTTTGTGTTGCCCCTTGTCCTATCACTGGGCACCACAGAAAAGAGACTGGCCCCATCCTCTTGACCCTTTAGATATTTTTAAACAAGAATCTCTGAGAGCCCAGCAGCCACCTCCTCCCTAACCCAGCCCTCCTGCTTGCACTGCCCACCAGCACGTCCCAGGACACTGCTTCCTTGGCACGTGGCACCTTTCTCTTCCCTCTCCCACCACTGTCACCCTCTGCTCTCACTCATCCATTCTGCAGCTCCACCAAGCTCTCCAAACCCCACCACAGAACACCAGGTAGACCTTCCCAACTCTTCCATCCCCTTAAGCTAGCATGAGGGCCCATCAGTGCTGATGCCCTGGGCTCTCACTTATCAGTAGTTTTCAAATGTACAACACCCAACACAAGCTGTGGCCTGTGTTTGTGTTTAGTCTTGCCTTAGGTAAACCCAGGATTAAGGCTGTGTGTGCATTTCTGGATCTGAGAGGTTCTGACAGCCCTGCTGCAGCAGAGGCTGCTCCTGTGGAAGCCAAGCACACAAACATCAACTTACCTTCAAGTATCTGTTATGGTATAACACACTGAGCAAACATAATAATTGCTGTTTAATTTCCCCAGAGCTTAGCTCTGCCAGGAAAAAAAAAAAAAAAAAATTAAAAATGGTGGGGGAGGGGAATAGCTTCACAGTAATTAAACAGCAAAGGTAAATGACAACTCTGTTCATTGGCCAGAAACCAGCCATGGAGCCCAGAGGGGAAGAGATTGTCCAGCTGTGGCCTTAATGAATTCACAATCTTTCTGGAATGCATCAAGATTTTATTAAGTTAACTCAATTTAGCTAATGCTCCCTATCAGTGAAGTCCTGTGGTAAAAACACCATCTCCAGCACCTCCTTCCATCCCTGAATCCCCTGCCTACAACAGTCCTGGTTACCACATCTGCTCCAATGCCTGCATGCCAAGGGGCACACCAGCAACATGGGCTGCACAATGAGAGCTTTACAGTGCCCACCCTGGGTACAGAGCAGGGCATCATCTCCAGCTTGCTTCCTGAAACTTCACAGAACAACACAGAATATTGCCTGGGAGACAAAACTGCAGCATCAGTCCCACCATGCACATATCCATACCCAAAGGCTGCCAACACAAGAGGCACCAGTACCAAGGAGGCAGCACAACCATGCAACACATGCCTGACCTCCTGACCACCACACTGAGGTAGAAATGGGACAGTGAGAGCAGAACAAGGCATGGCCATTTCTGGTTGGGAGCCTATATCCACACAGGGAAAATTTGGAGCTCTTGCTGTGATCTGAAGAAATTCAAGTATTGAAAATAGTTGGACTTGATCCTAGAGGTCTTTTCAAACCTAAATGATTCCATGATTCTAAAGTATAGAAAAAATGCAGAAGAGGAGGAGGAGAAGAGGAGGAGAAGAGGAAGAAAAGAAGAGGAGGAAAAGAAGAGGAAGAAGAGCAGCTATGTGCAGCTCAGAAGACTTGAACCTGAGCTCTTTTACCATTTTAAGCTCAGTCTAGTGGCTCTGCCAGCTCTGACAAACAGGTTTGCATATGCTCTAATTAAGCAGTAAGTCTCAGCAGCACTGAATAATGTCCACCTTGGGTGCCCAGGAATCCTGCATAATCGAAAACATTACTGCAATTTTAAGAGAGGCTTTTAAAACCCAAGCAATGAAAAGCAAGAGATGTTTTAGTAACGCTACAAAAAAACCACATTAAAACTCGTGGGATGCTCTCTGAGGAATATCCTGCAGGTCTCAGCTCTCTGGCATATTTTAGAGATACAGACACTTTCACGAGCAGTTCCTCTGGCCATTATCATCTCTTGGATGGCAATGCAGCCTCCTCTCCACAGCCTCTGCCAAGAGCTCTACCTACAATTCTGGGGGAGGACAGCCTGTCCTAACCCCCTGTTGCCTTGTTCTGCAACACCAAGGGAAGCTACCTGGGTTCATTTTTTAGCTGAAACTCCTGGCAGAACAAGCTGACCAGGTGGGAATCAAAAGAGGAGAGAGGCATGTAAGAAATCCAGGGTAACTGCTCAGGTTTTTAAGCTGTCAATTTATCCCCAATACAGAACAGCCACAGACCTTCCTGGGAACCCAGCCGAGGCTCCATCTGCATTTTCTGGATTTCATTTTGTTGTGGAAAAAACCTGCAATCAGATACAGCTTTAATTGTTTCTGCTAAATGAGCACTGCTACCCTGCCTAGTCCTCTACAGAGCAGAGGAGCCACCTTCTATGTCCTACAAATCACACTTTATTTAGGTGGCTGACACAGGCCTGTGACACAACAGGTCATTCCTGTGTCACTCCTGAGAGTGCTGAAACAAGGCTGGAACCTCAAGCATATTCCTCAAGCAGCAAAGAGACTAAAACAATTTTATTTTTCATGTTATTTAAACACACAGATCACTTTTGTGATTCTCCCAGGAGAATCTATTTGCCCTCCTTCACAAAAATCAATGTAATGGGTGAGTGCAAACCAAACTCTCCCAACAACATTATGGATGGGAATGGGAAGTGTCAGGAGTCAGACTAATGGAATCATGAGGAGAAGAGAGTCAGTGAACAGGGACTGCAAAGCAGGGGGAAAAAAGGCAAAAAGCATACAGGATAGGATGTAAATAATCTCTGGGTTTAACCAAAATTAATCCACAGTAACACAGTAATCCTCACCCTCTGTAGAGCATCTCCATCTGATGACAAAGTCAATGGAGGATTTACAAATTAAATCTCAGCACATTCTTTTAAAGTTTCACTAAGTATAGAAACAAAGAGATGGAAGATTTATAACTGGCCAAGCTCAATGCTGTGTGAGAAGTACAATTGTACTGATTAACCTCAAGCTATGCCAACAGCTCTACCAACAACAGCCAGGCTCTAAAATTCCTTCCTAATTCACAACCAGGCCTAGTGCAGAGGCTTGTCCAGCCTTACTAAGCTCAGTACTAGCTGGCTGGCTCTCAGCAGCTCTGCTCTCCTTGTGCCCTTAATACAAGCAGCTTTCTCTTTCAGTTAGATATTCTTGTTCCATTCCTATCACTTGATTGTAGGGTTTCAGCAATCCACAGAGAAATCTAAATGTTATTGTGCCCAGCCTGAAAAACCCCACCACTAACAGGTCTCTGTGCCACAGCTAACTCAATTTTCAGAGTTCATTTGCTAACCTTTTCCAGTGTTTGTAATTAAGGCTGCATATACTGGTAGGAAATAAGAGAAATAGCATATTATGGAACTTACCCTTGCTATCTGTTCTGTGTGAACAATTCTCCTTCTTTTTTTTCCCCCTCATTTCAGGGGTTTAAGTACCAGTTCTGCAAAAACAAACCCATGGTGCTGGTGCATTGTTTTAAGCCTCCTGGCAGTTCAGAGCTGCTGACCCTCACTCCAGCTGCACGACGTGCCAGAATGAAAAGAAAGCTTTTGTAATTAAGGCTTCATCCTCCAGAGACTCCTCTTTGTTAATCAACAGAGTTCCTAATCCCCACTGGAGCTGACAGACTGGTGGCTGCATCCTTATTAATTATTAGAGCCTATCTTTAATAGCATCAGTTGTAGTTCTCCAGGAGTATGGAACCACTGCCAGTGTCACCAGGTACCCCCCCAGGGATCTCCAGCACTTGATCAATTAAGAGGTTATCAAAATAGGGGAAGAATTAAGAACCTGATTGCCTTATACACATTTGTCAAGGATTTGTTTTCTACTCGGCTTCTCTTTGTAACTTATATTATCAAAGATATCTCCAGTACTCGATCAATTAAGAGGTTATCAAAACTGGAAGAATTAAGGACGTCCTTGCCTTTTACACATTTATCAAGGATTTATTTTCTACTCAGCTCCTCTTTGTAACTTATATTATCAAAATTTCTGAGCTTAGGAATCCCAATCTGCTTGACCACTTGTAACTCCAATCATTTAACATTTTTCCCCTCTCCTCTCACACCTCCACCAGCCTCTCCAGACCAACCTGCAGCATAGAGGAGCCTCCCATTCCAGCACAGCCCAATTCTTCAGCACTGATGGGATGTTTTCCCCTGGCCCAGGGTATGAACTGCTTCAGGCAGAAGGCAATTTAGCCCCCGTGAAGCCAGGGCACCTCTCAGGCTCCTTCCAACCCATTGTTCTCAGCCATTTGTTCTCCCCAGCAAATGCAAATATTCAGCTTTTTTCCCCTTTTTTCTTACATCTTGCTGCCCAAAGCACCATCCCTGACAAAAAGCTCGTGGTCCAGGTGAATTAAGCACAGGGTACTTCTGAAGAAGAGAGATGAAATGCTTTGTGCAAAGATGGGAGAAGTTCCTATTTTCTTGAGCCAGCGACTCTTTCATTCCATTTTACAACCCACATCAAAGTCCTGGGGCTCACAACTGCTCCATGCAACACCTTTCCCTAGAGGTTCTCAATACTGGAGCTCATGCACCAGAACAAAAAGAAGAGCGGGATAAATAGATAAATTAAACACAAGGTATTCAGAAAAGCTTTCAGGGCTTTTTCACCACAGTCTGCACTGGATCACCTCTTTCCCCCTTCACATACACTTTTCCATCAATGCCACTGACATGGAGAATTAGCAGCACGCCACCAAGGAAAGGATTTTCTCAATGAAGGTGCCAGGCACTGATACATTATCCCTTTAACTGGGATTTGAACCAGCTAAATAATTAAGTTTCTTGGTTGTGCACTGCTAGAGTTCAGGTGCGGGACCAAAAAAAAAAAATACACATAAACCAGCATTTCACTGCTACTGGCTACACCTGAATTTGTTTCTCAATGCTTTAATACATCACATTTTCACTCTTTAAAGCAAAGGTATCAGTGGTGGCTCACGTGGGTGTGTATGTGAGGGAGAAGCAAGCCATAGAGCAATTCAAACCAGTGCCCTCCAACCCGTAAACATTTCTCTATTTATCTGCCCGTCATTACAGCCACAATCTTATTATCTCTGCACATCCTCAAAGCGACAGACGTCAGGGTCACCCTATAAAATATACATTGGCAACGTTACATTTAATGACTGGAGAGAGCAGAGAAATGAAGGATGGGAGGAGTGGAATACTGCAGGACGGTTTAAAGGGATCATCACTCATATCTCTGCATTTCCTGAGGTGATAATTGAATGACAGGGGCTGGGGGGAAATCCATTTTTGAGCTGGGGAAAGGACTGTTAAAGGAAAAAATGTTTTTGTACTGGCAGCATGTAATGGCTGCCAGAAAATGAAAAAGGTGCTTTCAACCACAGCAGCGCCTCGATTTTATGGATTTTATAGAGAGGCTGAGAATTAGATCAAGTACAACTGGCTATTCAAACCAGTCAAAAAAAAATATTGACGGCCTTTGGTAATTTCATCCCCAACCAGGCTACTTTCTGTTGTGGTTTGCATGTCAACTGTAATTAATTTAACTGGCAGATCAATTTGTGCACGTGCAGAAAGCAGGATTCCAAGCACAAGGGCAGCAGCATTTTCTACTTTCATAATTTTCGTTTAAACAAAGAATTAAAAATTTAATTCTACTATTCAGTGGGGGAACTTAATCCCCCTGCATTTCAGCAAGATCTTCATATGCTAATTTGTTTCCTGATTCTACACAACTGAAACTAAGGTTGCAATTACTAAGTTTTACTACTCAAATATTGCTGCATTATGACAATTTTACAAATAGAATCAAACCACACTTACCAAATCATTTCCTGTGCTATAATTGTTGGCTTTATTTGTTCTGTTAGTTGAATACTTCACAGCAATAACACAAGTTGGTTTTTAAAATAAACCACTTCCAGTTAATTGTCACTTGGAATCAATATTCTGGTTACTGCAATACTCCACTGGAAGCCTCAGGCTCACTGGAGAGACACTGACATGTAATGAAGGGATGACAGAAAATAGAGACTTCTGAGCTCATCGGAATTAAAAGGATTTTCTCTCTATTGGAGAGGGGCAATAAAATACCCCCCCTACAGTCACACTCCTCATCAGCTGCAACAACCATTCCACAGCTCAGCAAACTCCTCTTCAGCTGCAAGTTTACACAGGGCTAAGATGGATGATGTTTTATTGCTCCAAAATGATTATTTCAGATGGTGAAGTGCTTACACCTTGCAATGCAAGCTCCTGGCTCAACTTCCCTGAGAAGACACATTGACCAAAGAAGCTTCTAGCTATCTTTCAAGTTCCAGTTTAAAAGTCACCAATTAGTCCACATGTGGGCAAGTGTTTGAGGTCACAGACATCATTCAACACTTACGAGCACCCTGGAAAAAAAATTCCAATCCTCAAGCCATAAAATCATGGAATCATTCTGGTTGGAAGAGACCTTTAAGATCATCAAGCCCAACCATTCCCCCAGCACTGCCAGGGCACTACTAACCCACGTCCCTCAGCACCACACCTCCATGGCTTTGAAACATCTCCAGGGATGGGGACTCCACCACTGCCCTGGGCAGCCTGGGCCAGGTTTTTACAACCTTTCTGTGAAGAAATTTGTCCTCATATCTAATCTAAACTTTCCCTGTTGCAACTTGAAGCCATTTCCACTTCTCTGAAATATTCAAATGTGTAAAACCTACAAGATTTTATGGGTCACCAAGGGATATCTTCCTGTAGATTAGAGCTGGTACTTCTGTTTGTTTCCTTGTATGAAACTCCTCATGCCTTCACAGGGTTAAAGTTAGAATATACTATATTACCAGATTGGAAAACAAATCTAATTCTTGCTGTACTCTATTACTGGAATCTGATGTCATTCTCAGAAGCAGCTCATTCCCATGATGTCAGATGGGATTATTCCCCCTCCCTTATTTCTCTGGAGTGGGGTTTTGCCTCTAGATTAAGAACACAGATTATTGGCACTGTTCTCTGCAGTGTGAGCCCCATTTCTGTCCTGGGCAGGTCACTGAGAAGACAACACACCATAAAAACTAGGAAACAAAACCACTCAAATAATAAATGGAAATTCTTAAAATTTGATCAGATTTCCCTGCTTTTATAGGGCAAGAAGAGCTGAAAGGTAAGCAAGGAATCAGCCACTTGTTTATCCAATGTCACCCTCTGTAACTGCTTGTATTTAAGCACAGAAACGAGACTTGAAGGCCCACTTGGTTCCCAGACAATCTCCAGCCACGCGACTCTGCCAGGAGCAGCAGCAGCGTCTGGGGCTGCTGCTGTGTCTGCACTGACCTGCATTCCACACTGCAGCCCAACAGATGGTTTGGGTTTTCCAAACACATCTGTGATGAATCAGGCAGAGCCTGCCCTGTCAAACACAGGCATTATCTCCCTGACACACAGCTTCCTCCTCCCTCCACAGCCCATGACCTATAGGGGAGCTGTTGAGTTTTAAGAGTTTATTATGAAGTCACGTTAAAGGCGAGGGCATCCAGAAAATACTCCAAAATGACAGAGGAGGCAACAAACCTCCTCAAAGGATCCTTGTTGCTAATGAGGGAAGGGAAGGTGAAATCGCTGAGAAACAGAAAATTTTCTTCCCTGTCCTCAACGTCTCACAAGTGGTTATTTCATGATGAGAACTATTAAAACCCCTGGTTCCATGCTGAAGACAGAGGAATGTGACCTCTTAATAAAAAAACTCTCTCACAGGATGTCCAACACCTGAACAAGCCAGATGGAGGAAGAAAGCCATCCCTTTTACACCTGGAAAATATCAAATAAACTCCTACAAACCACCAGGCTTAGCACTGAAAACTCTTCACACACTCCACAAACATGTTTAAGGAGGACGGGCTCCTGCTCCTCAGCCTGAGTTATGGACAGACCAGCAAACTTGCAAACAAGAGCTCTCAGCCAGACAGCCCTGTTATTAAGCCCTGATTTTAAACAGACTTAGTTTCTCTCAGATCTGATCCCTGAACAGCTGTTTTCCTTTTACTGTTCTCCAAGAACATTTCTCTAAAGCAGTAGATTTTCCAGATTAAGTGTGGAGGGTTGAGGGGTGCTTCAGTGTTTTCCTGTTTATCAGAGCATTATATGAAAAGAGGAATATTGAGGCAGGACATCAAGCAGCCCCCTCCACCCCCTCAAACCACAAAAGAATTGCCACGTAAGCTGCTTATCCCTCAGTTATTGTTGCTTCCCTCCAGTCTCAAATTCTTTCTGTCAGGAAAAAATCCTCAGCAAGCAAAATTTAACCAGAAGACAATGGTAAGAGTTGTAAAGCAGTATTAGAAAGCCCAATTCATTGTAGCTTACTATAATACCTATACAGTGAGCTCAAAAGTGAAAGAAATTGCTAATTCTCTACAGCTCTGTTCCACCCTGGTGTCTCCAGCAAGCAGTAATCCCAGCTACTCCCCCTGAAAGTGAATTTGATCCCCACTTCACAATCAGGGGGAAGGAGAAAAAAAAAAAAAAGGCACCAATAATTTGGGGCATGACTTCAGGCTCTGCCTCCCCAGGTCCTGTAAATCATCCTACAGCGAGCCTGGAGATAAAATCAGGCTGTTGCCATGACTCCTGCCCTCCCTGCACATGCCACATCCACAGCACGGGTGTCAGGATGGGTCATGCAGCTGCTGCAGCTCATTTTACAAAGCATGCTAACTTCAAATGTCCCCAGTTCACTGCAATGAAAGAGTGGGCTCCTTTTAACCTTTCTCCCACGTCCACGACAGGGATGCTAACCTCTGAGAGGTGAACCACCTAAGCAGGAGAGAAAAATATGAAGTTAAGGCAAGAGTATTTTTCATCAACCCCCAATTCAGCTGCCACTCATAACCAGAGACCTCAGAGACAGGAGTAAAACCCAAGAGCTCTGATTCACACGGCCAGGCAAGCTCACCCTCTGATAGCTATTGCTCACCAATTTCAGATCCTGACCCGCTGGATGACACAAAGCAGCTGCAGCATTAGAAAAGGCACCTTCATCTCCCCAGCCCTGCACAGCCCCCATTACCCAGACCCGCAGCTCCACACGCAGCTATCCACCAGGGACATGGAGGAGCCATTACAGCAAAAGGGCAGTATTGGCAAAAGGACAAATGGCTGTAGACTTTACGAGCTTTAATATGAACTTTGAGCTGTTCATGAAAGGGATTTGAGAGATGGTTGCCTGTGACAACACAACTTTAGATCCCCAATCCCCCCAGGCCCTGCATGCTGATGGCCGAGGGAGCAGCAGCGCAGACCCCAGGGAGCCTGGCAGGCAAAGGTGCTGACCTATTATACAGCCAGTCCCTTCCTTACAACTCTTAACAAGGTTATTCTAGAGCTAAAACACTTCCCTCCACGTTTCACTTTACTGCCCCAAAATTTCCCTCATGTAAATGGAGTCATATTTATTTCCCTCTTCATACGGGCATTAGGCTTGTGTTGTCTCTATCTACCTGAGTTCTTCTACAAGTAAAGGTTGAGACAGATAAAGAGGAATAAAATATCAGTTTTACACAGTCAGCAACCCCCTGAAGAGTAAGATGAAGACTGAGTCATTGTACTGCTGTATTAAATATGTATTAAATATTCCTCTGAATGATGCTTGGCAGCTCCTGGCCACACCACAGGCAGCCTGGCCCCACACTCACTCACCCACCCACCCCTCCAGTGCACAGACCTGCTCCTCATCACCAGTTCAGAGGCACTGAAGAGCCTCATTCCAGTTTTATCAACACCAAAGAGTCTCATTCCAGCTGTATCAATAAGAGCTCAGGAATTCTCTATTATTACAGTTAGCCTATGTGAATATGCCTTGGAAACACAGGCTGACAGCTCAGGTATCCCAAACACAAGGAGTATGACACCACTTATCCCCTACTCCATGTCTACCAGTCTCAGCATGCTGGTGTCTACCACTAGGTAGTGTGAGGGATCACTTTAATTAGTGGCTTGCATTCAGAAGTGTGAGAAGGTGTCAGAAGCTAAAAGGGAACCACTTCTAATTGAGAACTTCAAAACAACAAGGAAGAAAGAGGTTCTATCAATACGTGTTGGCCTCCTTTAGAGAAAGCCAAGCCTACTAATACACATTTGTACTTGTGTGCCTATTAAAGGGACACTCTATTATTACCTGATGAGCTGGAGCCACAAAATTTGTGGAATTGCTGGAATATGAATCTTGATATGTTTACCAGAGGGCAATCTACATACTGCACTATTTGCAAACAAAACTACTCAGAATCATCCTGTACTTCCAACAAGACATTTCCACCCCCATTAGCCACCAAAGTTCCCCATTGCATTCTTCCCTTAAACTTTGTTTTTCTGGAATCTTCTGCCTTCTTCAATTGCTGCCTAATGGTGACTGCAGGTTTGTAAAGCAAAGCCACTTGCAAACCAGCCCTCAATATATGTATGTGTATATATCTACTACATGTATGTATCTAGTGGTACCACAAAAGAGGCTCTAAGTTAGCAATCCCATCATGAATCTTAAAAGGTTTTACAGGCAGAATTTAAACACATCACTAGAAAAGAAAACCAAGTAAGGTGGTAGTAGCAAGCAGAACTGCAACTGTAAACTTAACCTGGTTCTACCTTTAAACATATAGAGTGAGATTATATTTGATAATATAATAAGGACTTCCAGCCTTAATTTTGTGAGCAACAATAATTTTCATTTTAGTGATCATCTCTAAAATCAGTATTATTACATGAGCATATATCAGAGTGAAGTGAAAACTAGTGACTTTTCTAGTGCATGGAGAACCCCATTAATTAGAAGTGGGTACGTGCTGAATTAGCTTAAGAATTTGCTCCCTGGAAGAATCTAACAGATTTCTCCCCCTGCAAACCAACCTGTGGCTCTAGACACAGCAACATCAGTTCTCTTCTATAATTAATTTGCATTATATTTTGGGCTTGGTTTACTACAACAAAATATGACACTATAAATAAATCCCACAGAAAAGACACAGAGACCAAATGACACAACTCAGTGATGAAAAAATTCTTGAGCTGGATGCTCAGTGAGCTGATTCACTGCTATGTGTGCTTGGAAACTGGAATGTCAAAAGTCTATTTGGTGGGGACACGTTCTCAATTTTCCTTCTAACTGTGGAAGATTCCCATTTGCAGAACCAGTTCAGTGTTTAACTCAGTGCTTGGGCTCAGGGCCAAGTTCAGCAAACAGCCTCACGCAGGGCACAAGTCAAGGTTTCCTGCAGACACTGAATACTTGTAACCATTGTGAAGGGTTTCTCTGTGTATTGCTGCCCCATCACATCAAACTGGTAGTAAAAGGGCAGCTTAGAAAGGCCATGCTGACATCATATGATGAATCATTCTGGGGATCCTCCAGCTTCTATGTTTTTCCTCTCCCTGTCCACCCCAGTCCTTTCAAAATCTTTCCTACAATCAAACTTTGGAGTGATCTTGCTAAATCTTAAGTGGTTTTATCTCCACAGAAAAGTCTGAGATGTTATCCCATTTCACAGAGAGGAGTCTAGCCAGAAGAGAAGGCTCACAAAAGAACAAGGAGATGAAGTCAGTTTTCTCTTTACAATATTAATTTTATGGTCTGTCAAACCATCCTTCTGCTTTGTTTTCTGGGCCTCCCTTAAGACTTTTTCTTCTTCTGTCCAATCCCTCTAGATATTGGGTGCAGAACCTTGTACTTGGCCTTGTTGAACTTCATGAGGTCACTTTCATGCCTTCTGAGAGGGGTGACTGGGTCCAGTCAGAGGCATGATGCATCTGACTCAGTTTGGTCCAAGTGCCATGAAAGAGAAGAGCTTTCTAAAGCTATTTGTTGGAAAAAGGTTCTTTGTGGTTGGTATCTGTACAGCCTCTCTAAATGCTGAATCCCTGTGTTTTCCATATGAAATATTCAATACCCTAAGAATGCTCTCAGCTTTAGGTGCAGTTCTCCATCAATTAGGAGCAGAACACAGCAGTGACAGCCACCTCAGCTCCTAAAGGCATCTGCTGCTTCAAACATTCATCACCTCTAGTTATTCCCCAGCAACATTATTACCTCACACCAGCCTTTCTGCTCTGCTTAACTCTTCCCTACCTGTTTGTCTTGGTTTGGAGTTGGCAGCATCCTGCTCCACCCACCACAAACCCCATATCTTGCAGGCTTTGGGGAATTCCAGGGAAGGAGAGCCACGGACTCGAGATGCAAACTCCTTTCTGGTTACAAACACACCCAGTCACCCAACCAGCTGCCACAACTAAGGCAGCATCTTGCAATACCAGGGATTTGAGATGTTACCCAATTCTGGAAAAGAAACCTTGTGACACATGAAAAATAGGCCACAAACACTATTTTCTCAGCTAAAAATCACTTTATGTTGGATCCAGGCACATACATTATAGCACTGAGTGTCTCACGTATCATTTTCTAGCTCTCATTTTTTCCTCTCATTGAACTAATCCCAGTAACATCACCAAGATATATTGTTTATTTCTGGTCCATCCTTGCAAGCATTGTTTGTAAGGTAAATGAGTAATTTCCTCAATTTAATTGTATGTTTCTATTGCTTAGGCCTCACTTGTGCAATCACAGTCTAGGATTCAGGCCATTCCTATACTCATGTGAAGACAACCAGGATTCATTCCCCAGGTCTATCCATGCTGTTCATTAGCTGCTATCAATCTAGCAGGACAGAAAGTGGCATCTTCAGGTGAAATTTAAAAAAAGCAGCAAATTAATACAAATAGAGATGTTTCCATCAAGTTACAATTGATACTAACAATAAAAACAGATGGAAAATACAGAAAACAATGCACTAAAAAAAACCCCAATGAGTGAGTTACTAGAATTTTTCTACAGTATTTTTCACAGCAGTACAACCATCTCTTTCAAATGGTTCATGAATCTTTCACGCCCAAACACACACAAAAGGCCCACAAACACCTGACATTCAACGTGTAAGAATTTTTACACTGATTATTTCATACCATGTAAGAATCTCATCAACAGCTCAACACCCAGGAACCCCAAGCTCTGAGGGAACATATTCAGGTCTCCAAAGCAGGAAAGGGACATTGGATAGGTGGATAAGCAGCTCTTCACTTCCAACTCACTGGATCAAGTTGAGTCTGAAGCACCAGCGACCTCAGAGCTGAGGAGCTGGCAGCATTCCCAAGCAGCAAATATGCATCTTGGGAGATGAGAATATCTGAAGGAGTCACGGAGTCTAAATCCACTCCTTCCCTTCTGTGAACAAGGCACACAAAACACGAGAGAAAACCAATGAGCAGCTCATCTGGACGTTGTGTCAACCCTCACCACTGTGAGCTGCTTCAGTTCCCTCAGCTGGCCTCTCTTTGGAGTAATAAAGAGAAGAGTAAGAGAAGAACTTCAGACTTCTGTGAAATGGGTAACTGGGATCTGAAGTTGAAGCTGGAGAAATACTACAGCATTAAAAAAAAGCAGATGAGGGATCACACACCATTTGCAAATTCCACCCCCTTCAGAAAAGCCTCTCTTCACAGAAAATATACAAATAGCCACATTCAAACATACAAATAAGTAATTAATCTTGTTAATTGACTGTCCAAAGCTCCTTAGTAAGTTAAATATCAAAAGCAGGCCACATTAAGAACTACAGCTCCTCCCAGTTCCCTTTTCTCCCCATCTTCTGGGCATCATTTCCCTTGTAGGAACTCTACAAACCCTGGAGCTATTATCTTCCCTTTCAACACAAACCAGGTACAACTGCACACACAGAGTCCCATCCACTGACCATTATCTCCCCCCCTTCTAGTCCTTCACCCTGTTAGTAGCTTTAATTACCACCTGAAACAGAATATTTAGAAAATGCACCATCTAAGAAGCCCACTGAGAATGAGGAGACAGTAACGAGCTACATTCACCATTTGTTAAGCCAGGACCAGGGCATGTGCTGCATGTGATGGTCAAAGTGTTTCTATCACCTCAGTCACCTTGTCAGGAAAATTATAAACCCTGGAGAGACGTTTGCTGTTAAAAGTTTCAACCATTTGCAAAGCAGCTCCTGGACTGGTGCAGGTGACACAATAATGCTGCTGTTACAAATCTCATGTAACATTTTAAGAGCCATTCTCAAGGATTTCTATCTGATCAGCATGAAAAGCAAGCATTATATAAAGGTTTGGTACATTTTGAAGCACAAACAATGTAAAACACAAAAGCAACATCAACCTGTGAAAAGAAAAAAACCCACAAAACCCAAAAACCCAAAGCAATTTTTCCATGCTAAGTGGGAATAGCTTGGAGGATCTCACTTGTTTGTTAAATACAGAATAATATCACAAAGAACACAGCTTTACACTAAACATTTCTCTCGTGGTTAAACACACCACCACTGTGCTCTACCTTCAAAGGAGGTTTTCAGGATGTTGTCCCAGGCTGCCCATATCTGTCCATGCACATTATTAATCACTCCTTCTCCCCCCTCCCTATTACCATAAAAGGCTTTTGATTTCTTTAATAGAAAACCAAGCCTTTAGAGCACTGATTGTTTCACCAGGCAATATTTCTTCTTAAAGACATTTTCACCTTCAATAGCAACACCACAAGTATCTGAAGCAAGGTAGAAGTGCTTAAAAGGATGGGAGAAACATGGCCTGGGAATCTCAGGGAACATGTCAGAGGAAAAATAAACCCACAAGTGCCATGTAACCCTGAAGGATTGGCTCCATACTTCCAACACTCAAAGCAGCCCCTTTCCAAGATAAAAGGCAGCAGGCTGGCCAGAGTGCACTGGTGTGTGATGTCCAGAAGGGTGACATTAACTGCACATTGAACACTAACCTTCAGGAACAGTCACACGGTCACCAGGCTGGGAGAGCCTTTGTTTGGAGTCTCTGCCTGAATGGGAGCCTCTCGTTTTATTAGAGGCAGGCAATGAATCTGGAATGATGGGGGTTTGTGTGAGTTTTGGCTGATGTAGTTTGGTTGGTTTTTTAAAAACAACCCTACACTCTCATGCTTCCCAATCACCTTTCACACCTTCTGGCTCCCGAGAAAGTGGACCAAAGAATGACAGAAGCACACCAGTAACACAAAGTGTAGTCATGCTACCCTCAAAATGGGTTGAATTTTTATCCAGCCAAGTACACTGCTTCTGTACACACGTGGTAGTCAATTCTCCTATGTGGACAAGCTGGGAGTGAGCCTACATCACATAAAAACCAACTTAATTGCAAGTTATTTGGGGATGATGTTGATCAGTAACAAATCTGTTCAGCACTGTCTGCCACACAGGCTTGGAATACATTCCTACAGGAGTCTAGCAAGCCCAGCTAAGATTAAAGTTTAAAAATCACCCTGTTAGTTTCCAAACCTGTGACAATTCTCCATAAAGGAAAAGTTCAAAAGAGAGTTAATGGGAAGAAATAATTAACCCTAAATGTAGTGAGGAAGGTCTCAGGTCAGCAGAGCAGATGGTATGCCCTGGACCAGCTCCACAGTGTGACCACCACATCTACTGCTCACCTACCTCCTGCTTCTCACCCAGGACCAGTGATCCCAGTAACGAGACTTAAGCTGTAAAAGGCACAACAAACCAGGTTGTTTCCCGAATTGGGATGTTCTCAGGTGCTGTATAATCCATATTTTAATGTACAGTGAAGGAAAACATTTGTTTAGCACGCCAAAGAATTACATTCAACCATGGAAGAAAACACCAGTTACCCTTTGGCCTTGAACAGAGGTATTAACCTCAGAAAAAGAACAGATCTTTACTGTATTGATATACAGATTTCTAAGAACATTTGAATTTTAAAATAGATTAAGTAAGCAGGACAAGGTGAAAGCATTACAAGGTACAGCCATTTACCTGTGTCCTTTTTTGGTTTCTATGTTAGAAGACTTCCCATTCTATGTTCAATGCTCTGGCAGTTAAAACTAAAGAAACCCCAAAGCAAAACCCAACAAACCCACAACTAATACAAATTATTTCCTTACAGTCAATCACAGCAGACAATTACCTCGAGCAGAGTAACATCCACTAGTGAGAGCTCAAACAGGCACAAATTCCCACAGCACTGCTCAAAATTCACATTTTAAAAGATGTATCAGAAGTAGAAAGAAGTATATAAGTAAATATTGCACAACTCTGGATTCAAATAATAAGCTTACAGTGGCTGTGTGTATTTACTCTGGTTATATTTTTATATTTGAAACCATGCAGGCCTTCTGAACGTGCATTCCCCTCCTCAAAAGAAAGCTGTTGCTAACCCCAAGTATCACACACACCTTCCTCCCTTCAGAACAGGCTCGAGTCAAAGCAGCCAGACAGGTTTTCTATTCCTCATGTTTCCATCAAACACACGCTCCTGCAAAGTGGGCTCATAATTGAAACCATTCTAATTGTCAGAGATGTGAACAAAGCCTTTTCTGTGGTTCACTAGCTATTTTTTACTGTGGTTTGGTTACTCACTAGGCTTAGAAAAATTTGCAATAACATGACCCCAGACACCCAGGAGAGCCCAGAGCAGGTGCAGAGCCTCCATCCTCCCAAGCTCAGGGCATGCAGAAGGCACCACTTCCCACCAGTTCTCCAAAATGCTTCCAGGCTAACAGAAGAAGCCTCCTACAAAAGGGTTTTTTAACCTATTAAAGGATTTAATTAATGGGTGCACGTTGTTTCTGTTCTGGAGAGACGCAGGTACCTGCAACTTATTTTTTCAGTGTCTGCATCTCCAAGGGGATGTATCCCCTGGCCAACAGAGCCCCTGGGGAGTAAGAAAGCAGAGCTGCCAGGAACCCAGCAGCCTTCAAGCAACAACATCAACATTAATTATTATGGAGACAATGCAAAATAATACAGAGGCAACAAAGCTTTGGCAGCATCTGACTTTCTTTCCTGCTGCCCTTCAAGAAGCCTTCTAATGAAATAAAATGGAAATCCCCACAATATCCTACCAAGGTGACCTTGGAAAGTGGGAGAGAAGAGGAATAAAAGTTGGATGGATGTTAGGAAACTGCCTGGGACCCAACAGACCAGCTCCCCCCAGTTTCCACCATTCAGAGCTGGACGGGTCTAAGTGTCAGAGCAAACCATATCTATCAATGTCTATCCACTGGGCTTCCATGAGCTGGGTTTTGTCCCTGCACTGCTCCATCTACAAAGATTTCAACTGCAGACATTAACCCAATTAAAGAAACTACCTCTCATTAGCCTTCCTTCTGCCAGCAAAGTATCATAACTACAGAGAAGTTGCAAAAGCTGGAGGCTGATTAACTGAGTGTTTGGGAAGTCAGTCACACAAAGGACTCTTTTCAGCACTGAAGAAGAGATGATATGTTCCTGGAGAGAAACTGAAGAACATCTGAAAAATCAGGGGCCCAGAGAAGTTGTTATTCCAAAGATAAGAACTCCCTGCTAGACTGGGGTTTTTTTGTGGTTTTTTGGGTTGGGTTTTTTCCCCTCCTCATTCTGACATGACCTTTCTGGAACGACAGACCAAGACTGCACAGGGCACCAGAAAGGCTGTTTATCTACAGCCTGCAGGATCCCAACCACATTTTCAGCTCCCAGATGACAACTGAAGCAATCCAACCTAATAGGAAACTCAGTTTTAAAAATTTCCCATATCTTCTCTACTTAAGTTCACTTGAAAAGGTCAAAGCCAAACTTCAGTAATTCAAAAACCCCCAAAACTTACCACTGGTTTGGCACAGCAGTAAATACACAGAGCTGGCTATTCAGGGGTGATTCACATCAATTTGTTAGGTACTACTTAATTGCTGAAGCAATGAAAAACTTCTCCAGTCCCAATTTCTAAATGCCAGCAGGGTTTGTTAGAGCCATGTCTCAGGACTGTGTAAACATGGGATAAGGACTATAAAAGAGCCATGAGATGAGGTGGGAAAATGGGAGCAGAGTTTTCACTTCACACTTAATCCCATTGGTTTGTCTTCAGCCGCACTATTAATATATTTCATGGAAAAAAAAATCAGAAGATGAGAATAGGGCAAGTGGGGTCACCCACAAACAAGTGGGGTCACCCACAAACAGCAGCTTCCAACCTCCATTTGTCTCTCTACACTAGATACCTATTAAATAAAACTTTCTCAAAGTATATGCATTGTTTCTTGGCCAGCTATGGGTTAAAACTTGCTGCTTGTCCCAATCGAACAAGACTTTAACTTCCTCCTTTTCATCCTTTAGCTGAAAATCACTTTTGAAAGACTCACAAGTTTAAGAAACACAGACTCCTCTGAAACAAAAACATTACTCATCTTAAAAGAATATAAATAAGGGGAAGATAGGGAGGAGAGCTTTATGCCCACAGTAGGCAGACAAATTCTTTTGAGAAGTGCTTATGCTCACAACAGAATGTTCTTCTAAAGCCAGGCAACAATAACAGGGGGAAAAAAAAAAAATCTATCCCATCAAATGCCACAGAATAAGAACATGAGCTGGAATTGTTAAATCAATACATCTTTAACAGAGCATTGAAGGTGGAAAGCCTTTGTCCATGTCACTTCATCATAACAAGGTGAAGTCCAGTGATACAACCCACAGAGTTATTCTATATACTGGAGCTGATTTAGCAGTGGGAATTAAGATAAATGCATTTTCCACATGTTCTCTAAGCATCCAGAGCGTGCAGGGTTTATGGCACATATTTTTAATCACATCTGAATCTGCAAGGTATGAAATTCTGCAGAACAAAACCAGGGTCCAAACCAAAACCCCACTTATTTCTGTAAATTCCATTCTTCCAGTATCTCAGCCATTACACATTATTACTCTAATACAATGAGAGGACACCTACACAGAAAGTGGAGACTCTGACATCAAAATTGCAGAGAAGCTCTAGTGAAGCACAACAACCAGATGTGAACATCACTGCCTGGGCAAAACCCACTCACTACCCAAACCACCAAGTACACGATCCCTGGTGAGGTCACGAGGCTGACATGACACAT
Source organism: Brachypteracias leptosomus (assembly GCA_013401335.1). NCBI lineage: Eukaryota > Metazoa > Chordata > Aves > Coraciiformes > Brachypteraciidae > Brachypteracias > Brachypteracias leptosomus. The sequence continues at coordinate 172,784 of VYZX01009633.1, read as the reverse complement.
CCCCTCCTACACAGACAGGCAATAAACGTGTCTTTCAGGGTCTCAGAAATAAGCTAACATGAGAAAGGTAAAATCCCTTTTTTCCCCTTACCTTGTGCTGCTAAATAGAAAAGATAAATCCAAGTAATGCAGTTAGCATTGCACATCTGTCTGAATTCACTCTGAACCCTGAAGGCCTGAAAGAAACCTCAGGGAAGAGAAAGTAATAGTGGTAGGGCTGCAGGAACAGGAGAGGAGAGAAAAAGAGCTGTTTGTACAGAGAAATGGGGTTTCTTTTGGGGGCGTTTCATTGTTTCTTGGTTTGTTTGCTTGTTGGGGCCCTGGCTTGATTTATTTCTCCAGTTCCCTCTCGCTGCACTCCAGGTAATGAAATACTTGAGCTCTGGCAAAAGATCTTCTCTTTAGCCTTAAAACAAACAAAAAACCCAAGCAAAAACCCCCCGAAAGAAGAAAAGAACCATAATTAAGCTGAATCATAATTAAGCTTACGGGAAACAAAGCTAATCAAACTTGAACAGCAACAAAGGGCACCAGAAACACGTTCACTGTATCACATCTTCCTTGCTGGCCAAGAGCCCAGAGTTTTCACCACATTTCCCCCCCATTTCACAACAGCATTTACAAGGCCTGGCCCAGGATGCCCAGCTTTACAAACTGTGTTTGTAGGAGGTCAGCTGTTCATGAGGCCAGAAACGCAGCATGTGGAAAGCGTTAAGGCTTTCATGTAGTAGAGGAGGTTCTTAAAACTACTACTGTTCAACTCAAAAAAAAAAAGAAAAATAAAAATCCTGGAGCTTCACAGATCATTAGAGGTTTCTGAACCACAGAGAAGGGCAGAGTTAGCAAAATAAATCAAGAGTTCCTGTGGGATGTCCTAGTGCTTTACACAACAAGAGGCACCAGGCACAAAGCAGGCTCAGAATTAAACAACAGGGAGGACTTCTCAAATTGCATGAGGAAAGAGCTGTTTTATAACCTGGAATGTACTCTCCCTTTCTTTAAAGGTTAACGTCTAGAGGCACTGTAAAAAATAATCCTGTTTGTGTGAGGGGCACTGCAAGGAAGGGAAAAGGGAGCACAGAAAAGTCTCTTTGGGGGAAGGGAAGGAGAGGAATCAACTCAACGGTTCCACCCAGCAAGAACCATCTATTTCACCATGATTTCTTACTGCTGGCTCTACAGGAGTTTGGTAGCATAAAAAGAAACAATTTTCCCTGCCAATTTTCTATACACCAGATGACCAGAGCCAATAAGGATTTCCCAACCATCAGGACTGTCAGCATTTTTGAGTTGGTCATTAATCTCCTGACACTTGGCCTATTTCTTAAGACTCCAAGTCCTTAAATAGAGCAATTCCTTAGGAAACCATCTCTTTCATTTACATCTCCTCAAGAGAGAAAGTTTCCAAGCTCCTATTTAAAAGAAAAGGGGTCCTGCTGGGATAAAAGCAGCAGAACTTTACCCAAAAAACCACCACTAGCATCTATAGGTAATAATAAATATTAACATTTTTATGTTCTGAGAATTTGAATTCCATCATATTCCCAAATGTCTCCCCTTCCTATTTTGTATCTGAAAGAAAAACAAAACAAAAGCAAACTTAGATTTCAGCTTCTGATGTTAAATGTTTCTTAAAATCCAGAGCCTGTTGCACCCACAAACTGCCTCAGTTTCCCCTATGGCACAGCCCCTTTAAACAAAAACCACTGCTCATAACTCCCCATTTTCAGTGTATTCCACAATCTATGTAATTCCTGGGAGCTTTCCTTGGCAGGAAAGGAAAAAAAACCCAACCAACCCACACCAAAACCCAACAAACCTCAGAGTAATCAAGCACTGCTTCTGTTTTACAGCTGGTTTGAAACAAAAATGACAAAATGAGTGCATCTGTCTAGTGAAGCTGTTATTGTCTTGTTCTCACTGTACAGTTATAGCAGCACATTACAGGATATTTAGGCCTGAATAATGCATTTGGGGGCTGATCCTGTGCCAAAAGAACACTGCAGATACAGCTCTCACGGTGCCATCTGGGGCAGGAAGCAACAATCAAGGCCAAGGATCTGCTGTGCAAGAAAGTTCATTTCATGCTCAGGGTGGCAGGCAAGACCCATTAAAAGTAGAGTTTACTCCCTGCCAACAGAGGATTTAATTTTTTTTTCCCCTGGTGCACAATGTTCTGCCCCCAATTGGCTTGATCTGCTGAACCCCACACACCCTGGGCAGGAGTTTGATGAATGTCTGTGCTAAGAGACTGAAAACTGCTTTTTTTGGATCACCCCGACCCTCCTGGACCATGACTCACCTCCCGGGTCAAAGCTGTTGGTATTTATTTACTTGTTGAACTTGAAAATTCAAAGAGAGCTGCTGCCAATACCTTTTGAAATTGGAATCTCTCTCTCACCCATGAAATGGCCCCACTTGAACACCACCCAGATAACATCCCCAGTTGGGTTAGATACAATCTAGCTGCCCCTGCTCTGCTTTTTCCCCCTTAATGGTACATTTGTAATTAATCTCCATTATCCCTGACTGGGATAAGAAAGCAGTGAGGGTGTTGGGAGGAGAAAATCAAGTAGTAAGATAGAACTGATTGTTCCTCAAATGCAAGCAAGCCACGAGTCTGGCAAAACCTCTTGTGAGGAGTCTGTGCTGGCTTCCAGGGGGTAACTACAGATAAAATTCACCCCAAATATGCACACACAATCAAAAACCCAATTACCTATATACCATAAACATCAAGTTTAAACACAGAAGTTGAATTATCTGCAAAAATTGCTTGAGTTTCACTGCAATTTGGTTTTTAATATCTCAGACTCGAGCAAATGCCATAAAACTCACCCCTTGCCAACCAAACCACTTGTCTCTGTCTCCCTCCCTTTTTAAAAATAATTCCTTTGTCTGCTCTGTATAGGAATTTTTAAACTTTAGTATTCCCACTGCAAAGCTAAGAAAGAGGGACTAAGCAGCACCAGGAAACACCATCTTAAACATACATTCATTTCTTCCAAAGGGGTTTGTGTTGCACTTCCCCCCCCCACCAGACAATCCCATGTTCATGCATCACAGAATTACTTAACTTGCCATAAACCAAAGCCACTGGTTCATGTATATCATGGGTTAAATCAAGTATCTGTAGGATGAGATTTGTGCAACACCATTTTACATCAATGCAACCCTTAGAAAACCCACCAAAGCTTCTCCTCCTGCTTTGCCACAGCAGCTTTTGGTTTCTCTGAGCAAGGCACTTGGTTTGCTTCTGACTCAGCTCTTAACTGGCAAAAACATCAATTCCATACCCAGCAGTGTTGCACATTAACTGGTAGATTAAAGATTATGGGATCCTCAGGTATCAGTTGTGAGTCAGTACCACAGAGAGGATTAAATGGAGACTATTTCTCTAGCAATCAAACATCAGGCAGCACTATACAGATTAATTTCTTCAAGGAGCTACCCAAATTTTACATTAACCCTGTTCCACAAACATCACTGTTGCTTAAATGTCTTTATTTTTGCCTTTCTGAAAGCCATCTTCAGGTTTTCAAGTGTATCTTCAGTCACTAACTGGATGGAAAACTAACAACATGGAGGGTTTAGTGCACAGCATCCATGGAAAAGAATCTTGCCAGGATAGAGCACTCAACCATGAAAATAAACTGCATAAATTCTCCAACAGACATCTATTTTATGTACCTCAGATTCATGGCACCTTAGGATTGATGTCTGAGCACTCAGTACAACCTGACAACTGCTACAGAAGAAGAAAAGCCAATATCTTTTCTCATAGGGGATGAAAAATACAGAATAAAAAGTATACAGCTGTTGATGAACAAAAACATCTTAACCAGAGGCACACGTACCCTTCAGCACAGATGCAAAAAAGAGAATTCACAATAAGAAAATAAACAAAATGCCTCATGATGGTGAATTATAAACAGGAGGTAAGGAAAATGCTAGTAACAGAACTGAGGAGTCACAGCAGCATTGCCTTCTCTTGGTTGTTGAGGAAGACTCAGATGATATTGGATCAATTTCCCAAATAATCTTGGCTTCTATCCTCAGCTACAAACCTCTCAGCACAAAGCAGAAACTGTCCATTCTGGCTCTCGGACAGGACTCAATGCAATTGCTTAATGGCCCTCTTTTGCTGGCAATAATAATTTACCCCTACCTACCCTCTAAACCTTGAGAGAAAAACAATGAGTTTCAATCTTGCAATGAATAATAATAATAAAAAAAAAACCAACCCACCAGAATGCAGAGGTGATTTATTACCCATGCTAAACACAATTCCAGAGTCCACTTGGCACAGTGAATACACCTTCTGGTTTTATGCTCTTCACCTATGAAGGTTTCTTAGGAAGAAACTTTTATGCTTTTCACCTATGAAGGTTTCTTAGGAAGAAACTCCCAATAAGGAGCCCAGTGCTTGAGCTGATGACATTGTAAATATATTTGGAATACAAAAGTAGAATAATACAATTGAAAATTAATTCTCTTTAAAGAGAAATTTTAAGAGATTTAAAACAAAAACCCCAAAGTATATTAGATACTTTCTTTGGCTTTACTTGCTTCAGCTGAGAAGAGACACACAGGTATGTGAGAGGGTATTTTTGGTCTCTGGAAGATGTAACCACAGCCATTAATCAGCTGACCACACACTAGTGGCACTGGGCCCTGAAAGGGAACAGTCAATGTAAAAAGGCAGTTGACAGAGCAAGGATTTAGGAGCCAAGCAATATGTACCTTCAGGAGCTGTTAAGTCAAAAGAAGACACTCAGAACTGAAACAACAGGAACATGGATGGTAGATAACCCATGAGCTGGAACTGTGGCCAACACCTGCCCCACGAAGCAGAGTCCACAGCTCTGCTCAGCTCCAGGACCTGAAATCCATTTTAGAGATGAAGACACGGTGTGTGCTGGAGTTAAACCTTGCTTTATGCCTCTAAAGACCTGCCCAAACCTTCTGGTTTATGATCCAATAAAATGATGACATTTGCAATAGGTTTAACAGTTAAAACTTTTCAAAACAAGCCAAATCACAGTGCACACAAACACCGAACATCCCTTACAGATGATCTGCTCTTTGTCAACAGCTTTCAGCTCAGTGCCACTTACATTTAGGAATATCTCCATCTGAGCTCAGCTCCTATGAGCTCAGCATTTCATTAAATTCTTTGGCTTACTTATTGTGCTCCTGGTGAGAGGCATGAACTGAATTACTGTGTGCCTCCTCTTTAGGCTGCTGTACCTTAAAGCCAAACATATTAATTTAGTGTTCTCCCTCAATCAGCTAAGATTAGCCACACTCAACATAAAAAAAAAAAAGGAGAGAAAAAAGAGACAACATGTTCCCTACAGACGAGTTTGTTATGCAAATGAACCAATGGTTTCACTTACACAGGAAAAGCAACTAACTGATGCCTCTGCCCATTTTGCAAAATGGACTGAAGCCCAGCAGGGTATCTGCTGTGAGGAGAGAAAAAAAAAAGTCTTAGGCTATCATTTTTAAAATGGGAAGCCTATAGTCTCTGTTTTACCAGGAACAAAACCCTCCAACTGTAATATCCATGCAATGGAAGCACTAGCAGCAGTGAGCAGAGATGAAATGAAAAGAAGCAGTGGCTGTTTATGTTGGCAGTCGCTTCAAACTCTAATGGAAAATTTCAGCTCTGGCTGCATTGAGGCTAGAACAAGTTATTAAGGAGAAAGGTTCAGCTTTCAAACAGAAAAGGCTTACATAGCTTGTCCCTTTCTGAATGTTCCTGCAGCAAAGAAGAGTCAGGGTGTAATATGCCTTGACTATGCCATGTATTAATATCCCATCATTAAGGGAACATACCATCAAATAAAACATATTTCCTTTGGGAAAGCAAGAATGCCCCATGCCAGAGACACCAACCCAGCCATTGGTACAAATCTGTTACACCACTAAATGCAAATATTAAAAAGCCCATGTAGGGCTAACTAATCACTTTAGACTAATGGACCAAAATACACTCACCTAATTATCCCCCTGTTTGGATCAAAGGAAAGCTGCTATTTGAGCAGCCACGGCGAGGGAGAATCTTTACCTTTGCTACACCCAGGAGGATTTTGCACAAATGTTACTAAGGCTGTTTGTTGACATGGATAGTATACACTGTGTCCTCAGAGAGGACAAACACCTTGCCAGCCTGCACATATGGCAACTGCAGCGACCTTTCAGCTACTACACATTGGCACTATATTTAAGAGTTACTCAGGAAGCCAATATTGTATATTATGTAACACAAGATTAAGCATTAATGAGGCAAGAATAAAATTGTTTATCTAAACCCCCATCTAAAATTAAACAGAAGTTTATGCTGAAAGCTCACACTGCACTCATTTTGTCTCCTAACATTAACAGAGCTCAGCTTATTTAGTCTCTGAGCTGAGTCCCAGCAGCATTTAATTTGGAGAGAAAGATTTTACTCTCAGAAGAAAGGCTATTTTTCCTCAAGTGATGCATGTTTAGTTCTTAAGATGCATAACCACAGCAGGCATTTTGATTTAGGGGGAACAGTGGATATTCAGGACTTGTGTTTACACTGTGTTTTAAGGCTAAAACCAGCAGCATCCACCCAGAGGCAAGACCTTCCCATTCACTCCGTCCTCTCTTGCTAAGCAGCCAAACCCAAACTCACACACACCTATGTGCTCAAGAGGGAAACTCAGAACAGAATTAGACCAAAGGCTGCATTCCTCCACAAAGATTCACTGTCCTTTTTTTAGACTCCTCACTAAGCAAGAGCAGCTCTACAAGGCTCACTAAGCCTGCCAGAAGAAGAGACAGGCAGACAATTAGACCACGGTGACAATCTCTGCACCATAAACCCTCCCTGAGGAACACAGGAGGAGTCACTGGAGAACCTCAAAACATTCAGATCAGTGTCATCCCTGTTTTAAGAATAGGCAGAAGAGGTCAAAAGCACCTGCTCCCATGGAAGAGAGTATTTACAAAACCTCAATTCAACTGCAGCATATGCCATGGCTATCCAATGATATAACATGATATTATACGAGGACAGACAGAGAGTTGGGGTTGTTCAGTCTGGAGAAGAGAAGGCTCCAAGGGGACCTTGTTGTGGCCTTCTAGGATCTGAAGGGGGCTACAAGAAAGCTGGGGAGGGACTTTTGAGGCTGTTGGGTAGTGGTAGAACTGGGGGGAATGGGGCAAAAGTAGAGGTGGGGAGATTCAGATGAGACGTTAGGAAGAAGTTCTTGGCCAGGAGGGTGGGGAGACACTGGCCCAGGTTGCCCAGAGAGGTGCTGGAAGCCCCATCCCTGGACATTTGGAAGGCCAGGCTGGCTGGGGCTGTGAGCAACTGCTGTAGTGGGAGGTGTCCCTGCCCACAGCAGGGGGGTTGGAATGAGATGATCTTTAACGTCCCTTCCAACCCTGACAATTCTATGATTCTATGATTACTATTAAATCTACATATGGCTTGGAGACAATCACGTAAATTCCCCCCTATTTCTAGAGGCTACAAACTTACAGCACAAGGTGTTGGAGTTCCACTGGTCAGACATCATCTGACACAGAGCAGGCTGCAGGAACTCCAGCCAGAGCAAACCAAACCTGTTTCTCCTGGGACCACGAGCTGAAATAGTTCAGACAAACTGAAACTGCACCTGAACTAAGTGACCAGCACAAGGGCAGGCTGAGTGGAACAGGACCCAGCCCTAAACCCGACACCATGACTTGGCATCCTCCTCCTCCTCCTCTGACAGGACATTATTGCTGGGCACCAGCTCAGGTTCATCCCATGTTTCTATTTACCTCCTGCATGTCACTAACACACTTAAGCTGTTTACAAGAGCACAGTAAGTCAATCCCCAGCCTTGGAGGCGTTTAAGCACATTTATCTCAGGCCTATCACAATCCTTGTGCTTCTAAAACCCTCAAATTCAAGTAGCTCACTGTAATCACCCCAAGAATTCAGAGGAGAATTTTAAATACTTGGAAAATCCCATATTATCACCAAGTTTTAGCAAATTATCCCAGAATGGGGTGGGGAAATCACATTTAAAGCCAAATCAGATACTTGAGACTTGTTGCCAGCTGTGTACTTTGCATTCTCACAGCACAGGAATTTAAATGCAAGTTATTAATGAAAACTGCTCATGTCACTGAGGTGCCTCCAAATTTTTTCTCTCAGCTTATCAGGTAGAGGAATGAAGTGCTAAGTATGAACCAAATAAAAGCAGAATACTTCAACTGTGCCATTCAACTACAGCTACAGCTAAGAGAAAACTATTGAGGAGGAAGGGGAAAGGAAGAAAACTACATGGGAACAGAGGAGAAGACACATTTAAAACAGAGTTCAGTGGAAAAACATGGAAGTTTCAGCAGTTTTATTTAAGCTCATCTACACAGAGGTACTTTTTTGCACCAGGGGAGGTTTAGATTGGACATTAGGAAGAAGTTCTTTACTGAAAGAGTGGTCAGGGACTGGACCAGGCTGCCCAGGGAGGTGGTGGAGTCACCATCCCTGGAGGGGTTCAACAAACAAGTAGGTGTGGTGATTCAGGACATGGTCTAGGGGTCAGGGAGATGCTGGACAAAGGTTGGACTTGATGATCCTGGAGGTCTTTTCCAACCTAAATGATCGTATGATTTTCTCCAGAGGTTAACACTTATTGACACAGCCTTAACATTAGTGGCTTTCCTTGATCCATCCCAGCATCCCCAGCTCAGCAGAGGACATGCTCAGATAAGAGCTGATTTAGTTCCTGTTTCTTGCTCATCAAAGCTTGGAGAGAATGCTACAGCTCCTGCTCCCTGGGAACCCCTCTTGGACATCAGCTTTGAAATAGACTAGAAATTTGAAACAAATTGCAACAAGGAAGACAAACAAACATGCAGCTTTGTATGTTATGTAAACATTTCCTTTCATAAAGATTTTTCTTCTTTCTGGTTACTCATTGAGAAGAATTCCTTGCTTATTGTAGGGGGGTTGGTCTAGATGACCTTTAGAGGTCCCTTCCAACCCAAACCATTCTATGATTCTATCCTGTGATTCTAAGAAACAAAAAGAAGTTGAAAAATTATGGTAAACTAGTTCAAACACATTGACAAATACAGGGTTTTTAAAAAGATATTTTACATTAAAGCAAAGGCACAACTCAAATAGGCCATTCCCTTAACATGCCTGTAAAAACTTAGTACAGTTTGGCCTAATTCTCATCTCTCACCACAGCTACTTTACACCTTCCAATATCATGAAAGAAATACAATGTCATATTCACCTCTATTTTCTGAGCTCCTCTACAGCAGCCTTAGCTTGATTTAGTATCAAACAGGCCTAGTCTCTACAATAATTTTCTATTTCTATTGTGTTACTTATCTCCCACTATTGTAATGTTCCTGCAATGCTTAAGTTGCTGTTAGGAGGAGTTTCCCCCCATGAAAGCAGCATAAATATAAGTGTCTAGAACAGGGACACGTTGTACAAGAAGCACGATAATAAAGAGATTTAACTTAAGTGGGTTTTGCAGACAGGCAAAACCCCCAGTTCCCCTCCTCACAGGCTGCAGTGACTAGTAAGGTAAACTCTCATAAATTAGAACCGTGCAGATATATTGACCTACAGCCTATTTGCATTTAGGGCAAGTCACCTCAAGAATGCCCCTGACTCATTTTCAAGTAGCTTCTGTAGAACGTGGGAGCTGCCGAGGTGCTCCTGCACCCACATAATAATTTTTAGAGCTTCACCTATGTTAACGTGGCTAAACTGGAAAATAAGGTCTTTTTTCCTAGTGTTTCTGCAATTGCTAGAGGGTTACTTGACACTGCAATAGAAAAACAGCAGGCAAACAGCTGAAATCACTTTGGTGATGAAAAAAATACAGACAAATTAATCCCCCAGCCTTGTAATTTACATTATTCATTATTCCACTTGAAGGGGGAAAAGCAGAACTGGATAGTCAAACATTATTTCCAGCAGCCTTTATTCTGCATGCCTTCCTGCAGCAAAACTGCTGTAAAATCTGGCTGAGAAAGGCTGGAAATTACAGGAAAGCAGAAGTGTGGGCAAAAATAGGAAATGGAGATTGAAGAACCCGCTGTAGGTCAAAGGTTACTGGTGGATCAGTTACCAGGAGGGGCTCAGAACCCTGCTCACAGCCACCAACACGCTGCTTCCCAGTTGCTCCAACTTAGTGCTTGGTTTGCTCTACACTAAAAATTTAGATTTTTGTTTCGTTAGGTCTAACACTTGAAAAATCACAGTTCATATAAAGTTTCACACCACTTGCAAAACTTCCACAAAAGGCCTTAGGCCTGATACCCAACTTGAAATGTACAAGTCCAGTAGTACCAACAGGTCAGATGCCTGCTCCCAACTCAGTCCTTCAGTTTTTTTTTTCTCCTGTAAATTGTTTTTCTTTATCACATTTGATATTTCAAAGCCTATTTCATAGCTGCTATAATCCAAACTTTAGAGGAGTTTTTGCCTCTCTGTAACTTTACCATCGGCAGAATTAATTTCTAAAGCAAACACCAATTAGTTCTAAATTCATTGCTGGGAGATGTTCTGGAGATAAAGGAGGGGAGTGCTGAAGCTGTGTGCTGGGTTTGTTAGATCTTGCTAAGCAGCACACTATTCCAGTGTTCTTTTAAGCTGTCATCTTTCCAGCACTGGGCCTTCATGCCTCAAAACCCAACAGAATACTAAAGCAAACCCTATCTACACTTGATTGCTAATTAAGCTTTCCCATTTTTCTCAATAGAATCAGTGAACATACACAGCAACTGGAACCGTTTCATCCTCCCCTTTCTATCTGACTTGTGCAGTGCTGCTGTTTACCAACAGAAGATTTGTGGTATCACAGCCTCCTCTCACAAGAACGTCTCAGAAGCGAATGGAAACATCCTACAGTAAACAATAGGTTTGTAAATATTTTTTACAGTACTGCTCTTCCCCACTGCACATCCGAATTCCACAGACACAGACGTCTAAACAACCTGTTATGCTGTAAATAAATATCTTCCAGATCACTAACACACTGCTAGCAAATAGCCTAACTCAATTTCCATTGACTCCTCTCCTGTCTAAATTCAGAACAAATATGAAAACCGCTTTCCAAAACCACCCTCTCAGCAGTTAAATGACACCTGCAGAATAGAAACCGAAGCTTCTAGAGAAGCTTGGCAATTAGGACTAATGGAAAAGTAACTAGATTCCCAAGGCTTCCCAAACCCTCTTTCCTTTGAAGAAGTCAACCACTCCTCCCTGTCCATCTTCCCTCTAAGCACTCGCCAGGGTTTCCAGCAGAACGACAGTTACGTAAGCTTGACGAAGTTCAGGAGAGTAATAAACCACAGATCGATTCAGAAACTGAAGTTACACGTTTGCTGCCCACGTTTCAGGAACACGAAGAGTTAAACACGACCAACCGAATCCTGCAGGTCACAGGAGCAGGCACATACCTCGGGCTTCCAGATTCAATTAGATTTTTGTTTTGTTTTAGGCTTTAATTACCCAATGCCATTCGAGCCCAACTGGGTGACACACAAATGTATTAGCCCATCATAATGTCAGAATTTAAAATTAGGTTTGGTCTCCATAAATACACTTCACCCAACCCCGGTGACTCCGTCCAGCAGTGACGAGTGGTTTATGTAACGTCTTTCATACACCAAGACCTTTAAAAACTGCACGAAAAATTACAGCTCCCTTTCCTGCCTGGGGATTACCCTTCCACGTCTCTGAAGAGAATTCAGGGCGAAAAGGAAACTTTCGTAAGATCAAACACTGAAGCAGCAAGAGAAAAAAGCAAATTATATAAAGTCCGAATGCACTTACAGTCTCCTTATTCGGCAGCAACTCCTTTCGGATCCTGAAGAAGTTCTTGCCGTACTGCCTCAACCCCTTGATAAAACGTTTCTGTGATAAAAGATAACAAAAACAGTGTGTCAGCAGAAGGGAAGAAAGAAAAAATCTCGTTAATCAGCACAACAGCCAAACAATGTTCGTAGCTTAAGGTCTGTCGACAGAAGAAAGCGTTACACCTACACAGCGCCTGCAAACAGCCGGGGGAAAAAGGGTATCTTTGAAAAGCCACCGAAAAATCCAAACCACACTCCCTTCCACGTCAAACTTCCAGCATTTGAGCTTTAAAAAAAGTCAGTACCACAGTCAGTTCTTCCCCGAAACGACCCAAGTATCCCCGCACGTCTCTCCCCAAGTCGATTTTCCAACTAAGCGGCGGCGGCGGCAGGCGAAGGAAAATACGCAACGCTCATTTCCAGGGGAGAAAAGTGACTCTCGGGAGAAGGTGCCGCGGGGGTTAACGAGTCCTTGCAGCCACCGGCCCTCCGGCTTCACCCTGCCCGAGCTCCGGAGGAATCCAGCGAACGCCGAGGGGGGAAGCGGGGCCGCGGCCGCTCGCCCTTCGCGGTCGCTCGCCGCGCCGAGACGCTTCCTCCTCCTCCTCCTCTCGCCCTGCAGCCGCCCGGGGCCGGGGCCGCGGTTGCGGCGGGGCCCGGGGCGNCACCCCAACCATCAACCACCACCATGAACCAGTACCAGGAGTCTAACACTAACCCAACTGCCTCTTTTCTGGAAGAGCCGTTCCTCGGGACTTTTTCCTTTGCTACCATAAACATACAGGTATAAACACAAGCAAATAGCAAATTCTTCCTGCAAAAAGGAAGAGGGATGGTGGGTTATAGGCCCCAACATTCTAGGGGGAAGGAAATGGGAATAATTCCCTATAAAGAAACACACCTCCAGCTGGCTTAATGATTCTGCATCATATCTTACATCTACTCGAAAGATGTGGGCAGGTGATTAGAGGCTTCCATATTGTGGAGAAGGAATCCCGGAAAGGGTAATTCACTACTAAAATAGACTCTGCACACCTCAAACTCCCACCACAAGGCTGAACATGAGCGAGCAGTCTCCTTGGAACCTCACCGATGTTATTTTGCAGATATGTTCCCACAGGGATCTATCCTTACCTAACCCTGACCCCCAAAACCAGCACGACTGCTCGGGTTTGCCAGGAATGTGCCTGGAGGCACCGAGACAAGAATTACCCCCCAGTTGTATGTGCTTTCAGATTACAGTTCCTTCCAGTGTATGACTTGCTCATACCCATCTGCTCCTTTTAAACCAGTGAAGAGAGCACTCGGAAGTTCAGGAGATCAGTGACAGGAGGGCTTGGGTGACTGACTAAGGAAAATTTTACTCTAGCAAGGTACCAGTCCCCCATTCACAAGCAGAAGTCGCCTGGATCTGCAGAGCAAGATACCAAGAGTGCCTACAATGGGTCACGGGTACTCACAAATGCTTCTCACTTCTTACCATGTGAATGACAAGGAATTTTCATTACACTAAGGGGAGGCCAATCCCTCCCCTCTTCTTGTGCTTCTGGGCAAGGAAAGATGGCAGCAGCAAGGCAAACAAACATGCTCTTGTACCACTCCCAACATCCCAAAGAGCAGCATGATTCCTGTCTGCTGCTTATCACAACGAATGAAAATCAACTGCATCAAGAAACATTTAAAAACCAGGCAATCCAAAGGGAACTTGGATTCTAAATGCTGCTGCTCAGCTCCTGCCCTTGCCACCGCTGCCTGGCAGACTGTATCAGTGCTGAGATGCTCCTGCAGCATCAGTTAACAGAGCACAGCCAGGGAAAGAGACATGAAAAGCTGTAGGGGAATAAGAACTAGAGCTGGAACACACTCATCATGTCAGCCATGGATGAAAACAGCACAGGGAAATAGGAGAGAGCAATCCAGTCCAACACGTACAATGACAAACCCTGATCCCCTACTCCTCATTTTGCCAAAGACTTACTAGATACATATGAATTCTCTTTTTATTTATTTTTCCTTTTCACCAAACTAATACAGCTGAATTGTGACGCAAAACAAATGTAAAATAAAAAAGCCTATGACAAACTGTTTTCCTTAGAACCCATGAGATGGCAAAATATCCCTACTGGGAATGCAAGGCTAATGTAGAGCCTACCCGAGTAACAGAATTAGAGGAGCCTGACATGCTGCTCCAAATTTCCAACCATGAATGAAATCAATCTGAAGTTCTGGCCAATTCTGCGGTCACCTTTATTGGTGTCATACAGAAGTATCAGCAGGCCATTGAGGCAGTGTAAGATAACAACTATAAAATAGTTGTGCCTCTATTGAAAGGCAAGAGAAAGCCACTTCTAAAAACATGAAGAACAACAAAGCACAAATAAAATAGTTTCTGAAACTTATGAATTCTTCAGCTATACAAAAGGTTCTTTAAAACATTTTCTATTTCAGATTTTCCTTCCTGTTCTACTGTTCTACTCGTCCATTAATTCAGGCATCATGTTGAGCTCCCTCTTAGCCTGCAGCAAGAACAGCTACTTCTCCAAGTCAAGCACAACTGAGACCTCTAAATGTTTTTAAATAGCAGAGAACTAAGTAGTTGCACACCAAATCAGAAGTGACCTGTTGCTCTCCAGCGTCTCATAAAACTGCACAACACAGTTTAAATTCTCTCTCCCCTGCACAAATGACATGCAACAAATTTTTATGCCTGCATTTTAACAGTGCTGAAGATGTTGCACTACTCACAGAAGGCATCTGAAAATAAAGCTGCTGAATTAAAATGATTTTACAGCACAGGGCTGGTAAAACAACGAGGCTTAAACCTGGGGGTGCAGGAGAAAAGTTCTGATAAAAAGTGTCTCTAGAGCACCATGGTTTAAAAATCCAACCTCTAAGAAGTTAAACATTTAAACATAAGCAGTAAGATGGAACTTCAGAACATAATTTATGACAGAATAAAACCAGCATTGCTGTTTGTACTGCTCACTGAAGGCAAACTGAGACAATTAAAGTGCTATGATGATTGCTGTGAAGTGGCATTAGGAAATCCCTTGCCAGACAACGTGGTTCCATTTCAGAGTGGTCACCGTGGCTACTGACCAGCCACAACACAGGAGCTCCTAAACCCATTTCATAATTTGATGCATTAAGCTCCTGCAGCATCCTGCTACGACGAGTAAACAGGGAGCTATAAATAACCGAGGAGGAACAAGGAACAAGCGTGTCCACGTCTGCACGTGTGTTACTTGCAAGCCCCATATTTCACCCCGAGGAACAAATCTCCTGACAAGATACACAAGGCCATTCTGTTGTGACTAACCAGTGTGTTTATCACGGGGAGGGTGATGCCTTTGCAGAGCTGCAGTTAAGGGTGTGCGTCAGGGTTTCTATTATCAAGAGATTACAGCTTGGCAGCACAAATTTGCTGCTGCACGCTGCAAATTCAGCACCCCAGTTCTGCGCTCAGAACTGAGGTTCTCAGCTTTATTTTCTCTACTGCAGGCATGGAAAATAAAGCTGGTGCTCAAATGCAAGAATAACATCTAGTGCAAAACAACCTGTTCAATCAATCAATTTCAAACTGAAACCTCCTGAGCTTGAGGAGGGCAGGATGGCTCTGATAAAGCTGTAAATTCATAACTGCTACCAACATGTCTCTTCTGACGTGGTGCTTCAATCTCATCAGGGGTCTACATAAAGGTGGGGGAAGGTCTGTTCAAAAGGGTTTGTAATGAGAGGACAAGGAGTGATGGTTTTAAGCTGGGAAAGGAGAGATTTAGGCTGGATATTAGAAGAAAGTTCTTGAATCTGAGGGTGATAGATGAGTGGAATGGGCTGCCCAGAGAGGGGGTGGAGGCCCCATCCCTGGAGTCCTTCAAGCTCAGGCTTGCTGGGGCTCTGAGCAGCCTGCCCTAGGTAGAGATGTCCCTGCTGGTGTAGGGAGGTTGGACCAGATGACCTCTGCAGGTCCCTTCCAGCCTCAAACATTCTCTGATTTAGATGACATTTTCTCTAAGAAAATCCATGAGCTACTTCATTCCCTTCCCATGACTTCCACCTGGTTAATTAGTGAAGAACATGCAATATATTTACAAACATCCAAACACAGGGCCCTTTCTGTTCCTTCTTAATCCAGGAAATAAGGACTTTTTTTCCCCAGTCTTTCATTAAAAAAATATCTTCTTTAGACCATGTCCAAGAACAGCAAGTTCTTCTCTCAACCTTCTAATTTTCCATAATTATGAGCATATAAAAATGGCAGATTTTTTCATCATGAAAGCAATAGGTAGAGTGAATGTTTTGAAAAGCCCAAGGGTTTCTAAGATGCCAACTGAAGTTTTCACCCGCTTTCATATTTAATATGCCTTTTTAAGTTTTATAGTAAGGATGATAGGAAAATTCACAGAGTTTTAATAGTTAACAGCAAATGAATAAAAGCATCTTGATTTCTTAAATTTCACAAGATGAAAAATTACAGCAGTTGCTCTGCAAAGAAAATGAGATCTGGTTCTGTCTGCACAACTTCTGTCAAATATGCAGCACATTTATAGATCTCCCCAAACAATTTCTTAGCATGCAGACACTGTAGATGCTCAGCAGCTGAATTTCAGTGCACAGAGTAGATTTTATTCAAAGCCTGGCTGAGTTTTAACATCCTATTTCACTTGTGTGGGTACAGTGCAAATAAAAGCAATTGCTGATGATGTTAAATGATACAAACTGTCCTCTGGAAACAGAAGTATCCTGATAGTTTCCTTCAGAAGGCACAGTTCAACCTAAAGATGTTGGTATCTCTTACAAAAATGTAACTTCTGGTAGTCATGGGGTTTTTTTTTTCACCAAACACTACCTGGCTGTAGCAGAAAATGATACCAATATTTACTGTATCTCTGCCTCAAAGGAATTCTATACACTCAATAACAGACAGGACTAAGCACTGCTCAATAAGTAATTCCATCAAGGGCAAAAAGAGGTACTTTAAGTGAAAGAAAATGCAGCTGTCAGACATATCCAGCTGTTCTCAGAACCCACCTAAGCCCTGCAGACACTTGGCTTGCCCAGTTAACTCTTTCTACAAGCAGTTTTGTTCCCTGAATGCCCTTACCCAGAAAAAAACCCCCTAAGACCCCACAGCAGTGAGGAAGGTGGCCAGGGAAGGGAAGGTCTTGGGGCTGGGATGGTGCAGATATGTCCTTGTTGTGCCCCATCCCCTCCAGCCTTGGCTGGCAGGTTTTCCCTCAGCCCTGACTTCTCAAACACCCCAGGCTGGGCACTGGGGGCTCAGTTAAAGCTCCAGGAAAACACTTCCCAGCACTGAGCCAGGAAAGCTGTGATGGAGAGGGTGGTGGAGAGATGGACAGATGTTCTGTCTGGGCAGAGAGAGAACAAGATAGTCAAGGACTTCCACAACATGGTTTTAAGATGCACAAATTACCAGCTAAAGAGGAGAGAAAGCTACAAAAGACAAGAGGGAAAAGACCCTCTTCTGGTGGTCCAAGAGAGGGCAGAAGAGGGAGAGGTTCCACAGAAATTTCTTGGTCTAAGAAACCCATCTTCAGAGCAACCTGCCATAAGCAAGGACTGGTCCCAAGGTAACAGAATAATGCTACGTTATGATGGTAGCATGTGGGATGAGGAACAAGCATGGGGAAAGAGGAACTCTCAAGAAACATCTCCATTCATGCCCCTGCTGTGTCCCTTTAACTTGCCCTGCTGCTGGGAGAACAGGATATGCTTCAACCTCATCTGAACTTCATTTTAGTGTTTCCTGTCACTCCCCTAACTCTGCTTAATGTTTTAAAATTTAATTCTGAAGTAGTGAGCGATTTTACTCTTCACACTAGATATTCCTGTGCCACATCAATTAACAGCAAGCCTGCAAAAACCACCTGGCTGGCAAAGTTGTGTAGTAGAAAGACCCCATAAACCTTCCTAAAAGTCTCTGCTTGTTGTTCCCCAGCCCCTGGTGTTGTCAGGGCTGGGTGCAGATCTCAAGCAGATCTACACTCCCCCTCTTCCCTCTTATCTGCCTTTCCCCTGCATCATCTCAGATGCTCGTAGGTTACCTTGGCTGCTCTGTCCTCTCTGACCACAGCACTTCTTTGGCTGCTCCTGCAGAAGTGAGGCTGTCACCAGCTTCCAATTCAGAGTCTCCTCCTGAAGAGGATGCTCTGAAGCACAGGTCATGGTTTGAAGGACCTTCTCCTCTGACACAACCACATAAAGGCATGAGAAATGGTTGGTGCAGCCTGGCAGCTGTTAGAAGATGTCTGCAACCACTTACTAGAAATCTCAGTTGCACAAGAGCTGCCTTGTAGAGAGTGTCTGTGCTTTGATGGCCCCTGACACTACACACAAGCTCTTCCATGATCTGGTTGGCATGTAGAAAGTTGTGGAATAACAGCAAGAAAAGATCCATCACTCAACTTGGAGCACCAGACACTGCACCAGCTACAACAGCAAAGCATGGATGGTAAATGCCACCAATCCCTACAATGCCACTTCTTGCTCCTTAACTACAAACTACAACTAAGTAACCAAGTTTATGACAGGTTTAATTTTTTTAAGTCTCCTTTCAGAACTGTAAACAGGTGAATATTTCTTAAATTGTGCCACAAACATGTTTCCAGCCTTCCAGTCCAAGAGAGGAGGCACATGCAGGTGATCCTTTTGTAGAGCAAGAATGGAAGAGAATAATCACATACATGTGAATGTGTGTATAGACAATTTTCATGTTGTTTGAAAGCATCCCTTACCCCCTAAATATCCTTAAATTGCTTCTTCATTCAGCAGATTGTGACCTTAGTTCAAGATACATACTAAAACCATAGTGAGCTTTCTTTTAATAAATCCTGGGCTGCTTATATTTATCATATTTATAACAATTCTCTTGCACCAATACAAAATTGTCCTCTAACCTTTGAGGCATTTTGAAAATGAATTCTTTTTTACGAAGCCATCAAGGATATGGGAAAACAAAAATATTTTGATGAGATTCATGAGATACCAATCTATATTAAAGGGTATTAAAGCCCTCATTGGATATTCAAAGCACCTCCTGAGAGTGCATTTCTGGCCATCTCCATGTGATAAAAAGCTTATGCTCCTTAGGCCATATGCCTACAAGATCAAATATCCTCGATAAACAAAGTGACAAGAAATACATCAGCTGAAAGGCTTAGAGGTGCTGAACAATTAGCTGTGCCTCCCCATCGGATCCCTTTGTCTTCCTGAAAAATTATACTGGGGAAAAAAAAAAATAATAAATGAAAGCCTACCTCCAACTGTAAGGGATTGAGCATCCCAGAGAGGCAGAGAGGGACAGGACACGCACCCGGCTGCGTGCTGGGTATCCAGAGCCACAGCCACAGACAGAAAGTCATTAACCAGCCTCCCTCGAGGGAATGCCAAGAGATCCTGCAATGATAATGAACCCCCTTCCATGGTGCTGCACTGTTGGCTTTTGTTTGGAACAATAGATCTCCCATGATACCTCTCGCTCGCTGAAAATATTGGTATTAAGTGAGCGTGAGCACAGCTGTGTGTAAATTACATATATAAACAGATTAGATTTGTATATTTATACTGGGTGCAAACACATTAATAGCACATTTGCATACACAGTTGGCTAAATGAGATTGCATGCAGAGCAGGATTACTAGTTACAAACACATTTATTTAGAATTTTCAATAATGTATTTATACTGCCATTCCAGAGGTCAAAGGGGATCCATCATCCTTTCTCTCCCTCTTCTCCTTCTTAAAAATACACAAAAATGCTCTTGTCAACGTGCTTTGCACATATTGCCAATCCCCCATCACAGATCTTCTGGAGAAAGGACTCAAGGCAGCAGAAGAAACTGAGCTGGGGTGCTCACCTAAAGGTTACCCAAGTTTCCTGCAGCTCAGTTTATTGAAGATGATGTTTTAAGGCGGGGGGGGTAAGAGTTCTACGTCTGACCACAGCATGATCTACCAGCTAAATGCCAGGGTATAGAACTCCTCTTTCACTTCTCTGTTTAATGCCAGGGATCAATGCAAAAGTCTGGCTGAAAGGCAACGTGATATCCAAGGTGACTCAACATCTCTCAGACATTTCCAGAGCTGGGGGAGAAAATGATTTCTTCCCCCCAGGCATGGAGCTGTCAGGGTGCTACTAACCCCCTGTGCTAACCCAGCTTCATCTCCCCATTGGTATTTCAACAGGGCTATATTTATGGAGGGAGAGATTTCAGCTTCACCCAAAGCAGAAAGGGAATTAAAGCTCTGTGTACCCGTTTCTGTGCAAGAAAACATAAAAAAAAATAAAAATCAATATTGTCTAAATGAGGAGCGCTGATTTTTTGCTCTAATTGTGCCCTCTGATTATTGACCCTGGGTGCTCTCACTGCACATCCCCAGCTCTGATTATCGGCCCTGGATGCTCTCACTGCACATCCCCAGCTCTGATTATTTGCCCTGGGTGCTCTCACTGCACATCCCCAGCTCTGATTATTGGCCCTGGGTGCTTCCACTGCACATCCCCAGCTCTGATTACTGACCCTGGGTTCTTCCACTGCACATCCCCAGCTCTGATTACTGACCCTAGGTGCTTCCACTGCACATCCCCAGCTCTGATTACTGACCCTGGGTGCTTCCACTGCACATCCCCAGCTCTGATTTGCCCCGGGTGCTTTCACTGCTCATGCTCCCAAGCTGGGCAGTCTCTCCCTCTCTCGCCTTCGCATCTCCCGTCGGTTCCTGTCCCAAGGTCCAGTCCTGCCTCTTGGGTTCACCACGCTCACAGCCCCACTGATAAATCACCTCCCAACCTGCTCCTGGAGCAGCAGTGGCCGGTGGGATGCTCTGGCCCGTGTTGCCAAGCAACCCGTGCGGGAGGGATGGCTGAGGAGCGCTGACAAACGGCCAAGTGGCTGCAACAAGAGGCTCCTCTCCCTCCAAACCCGTGGTGGGGAGAAGCGCCTCCCCCGCTCCCCGCCAACCGCTGCGGGATGGGAAGGGCAGAATCAAAAGGCCATTGTAATGAACACACACGTCCTGCTCCATTACTAATTGTTCAGCCGCTGCGGGGAGGCCGCGATCACACGGCGAATGGCAACAGAAATGTGATCTGGGAGAGGAGATAAAGCCACCGGCACGCCGAGGAACCTGATCTGAGCACAGCCTGCAGAGGCACATCACAGCTGAGGCACACATCAAAAACAGGCTGCGTATTAAAGCAGCAGCAGCAGGAAGAGGAGGAAGAAAGACAACCTGATTTCACTTCTCCTGAGCTCCAGAAGGGGTATTTGATAAACAACCTTGACTCTCTGCAAAAACAATCTGTGGATTATCACAGAGTTATTCTCCACCCCAACACTACCGCAGTTGTGTGGTCCCACAATCCAGTGGGGAGATGAAGGAGGGACAGATGAGCACTTGCCTGAGGGCTGCTCAGTTTGCAATTGACTTTCCCTCTAACAGAGGATGGGTGGGAAGAGGAGCCATTCATTCCTCCAAACCAGCTCTGAGAACTACCCCCCACTGGCACTGCAACAGAGGGTTGAGCTGCAGGAAGATCCTCCACAGAGCAACAAGGCCTGAAGCTCCAGAAGGCTGGAAATGCCCAATCCCCCAGGACTCTTCATCCCTCTCCTCCGCACAGCAGTGCAGAAAGGCTGTTCTGAGACTGGTGTTGGCCTCTTCTCCCAAATTACTAATGACAGAATGAGAGGTAATGGCCTCAAGTTGCATCAGGGGAGGTTTAGATTGGATATTAGGAAGAAATTCTTTACTGAGAGAGTGGTCAGGCTGCCCAGGGAGGTGGTGGAGTCACCATCCCTGGAGGGCTTTAAAAAATGAGTAGACGTAACACTTGAGGCTATGGTCTAGGGGTCAGGGAGATGTTGGGATGAAGGTTGGACTTGCTGATCCTAGAGGTCCTTTCCAACCGTAGCGATTCTATGGTTCTGTTTAACACACAGACCAGCATTTCCTTAGTCTACTAAACTTAATCATTTCCACCAGCAAGAAGCTTGGTTGGCCAACTTGCCCACGTAACACTTCTGCTGAGAGACAGCAGGGCACATCTCTGCAGGACCACAGGCAGGGCCAGATCTGTGCAAGGCTCAGCTCCCACAAAGCCTCCCTGAGACATTTGCTCTTTTGGGATCTTCAGGAAACAACCACGTAGCAAATGTCCATAAACCAGTTTCACCCAGTGGGTCTGGGACTATCCCCTTCTGTAGGCATAGACCTTAAAACCCAAACTGGAGCTGCCTTCACTGACAGAAAAAGAGCTTTCTATTTATATATCATTAACTGTAGATTGCTGGCTCCTGAAATCAACAGTTTCTCAGTGCTGCAAACAAACAAAGCTAAAATTATTTCAGTCTGTTTTTACATAAATGATTTCTTTAAAGATGCATTTGAAGAGTTAAGAGAGAACAAAGGTCTGGCACATTTGTGACCCAGAGAAGCAAAACAATTCGCTGCTGCCAAGAGACAACAGAAAGCTTTTGATTGTACTTCAGATTGCTTTCTGTGTACACAAAGAGATTTATTTCTGATTGCTATTTTAAACTGCTGTTAAAATGCTGATAGCAAAAAGCCTTCTTAAACAATCAGAACTAAAGAGCAAGTAAGAAGCTGGACAACATTTCTCTTCAAGGACATGCTTCCTTTCCTCTTTGACATCTGAAAGTATCTCCCTTTAATATAGGTAACTAGTAGAAATTCAGCTCTTAACCTGCAAACTTCAAACCACAAAACTATTTGCTTTTCTTTCTCAAGCTCATGCTCACCCCGACTTGGTAAAAATGTATTTTCTAAAAAAAAATAATTAATAGCACCAATTGTTGCTGGGTTTTTTTGAACAGGATGAAACTAGTCGAAGGATAGAAACCAAAAGCAGAGATAAAAATACATATAAAGCAACACATGCACCAAAATAGAGAAGCAGCACTTGTGGAATATAAACAATGCCCCACTGCAGCACCTCTCCTCCAAAGGAATGGGTCTCATGCATCAGCTGGGAATATGAACCTTTCTTTCCCTCATGCTCTGAATCTCAGATACCTGTAGGAAAAGGAGCAATGAATTCTGGAAGTTAGGAATATCTCCTTGGTTAATGCCAACATCACCATGTTGAGCATCTTCCATAGGCCTGAAGAGGTTCCTTCTGTTCCCTCACCTTTACTGGGCACAAACAAGAGAAAACTACCACATATTGGCCTCCCTCTGAATTTCACCCTCCTCATACTGTTTTTCTTAACAGCAGGATTTTTACTCAACTTACAACCCTGTAGGGAAGCACTTTGCTAACACAAATCATCAATACTAACACACCCCTTCCAGGCAATGCGGGTGGGTGAGCACAGAGAGACACCAACCCCCACCCAGGAGCTGCACTTCAGCAAAGCAGCCCCCAGGGCTCACAACTCACCTGAGGGATAACACTAAATAAGGAGCTCTTTCCTTAAACATCAGAATATTGCCATTTTCTCTGTCTTTTTCCCCTCAAAATTTGCTTTTTGTTACCCAGAGCAGAGTTCTGAAAGCAAATATGTGTTTACACAAGTAAACTATATCTCTATAAACTATCTATATGGTTTATAGATCTATATATACACTATAGATCTCTATTAAATAGTATAAATAAACTATATACTATTATGCAAGCCTGGAGTTGTTTCCCTTTCTTGTCCTTTCAGTGAATTTGTAGCACTGGGGCTGCTCCCACTCCACCGTGTGATCCTGTCAAGGCTCCCAGGTGGTATTTCCAGTGGAATTTCCCTACTGCAGAAATATTGTTCCACTGGGATTTCTACTATTATTGTCAATTATTCTGGAGCCAACTCCTGCCTGCAAACAGTGGCTTTATGCAAATGACAGAAGGAAATGTAAAACCACTTCAGGAGCTCCCACACTTCAGACCAATGAACAAATCCAAGAATAATGAGAGGAAATGGTGGCGAGAATCCCCAAGGAAATTATACATATAGAGGGGCAAGTATTTCTGTAGTGACTTGGCCAAGTAAATAATTACACAGTATGGCTGCTGACAGTAGCAATGGCCACGTTTGAGTTCAAGCACTAAGATACAAATCCCAGGTTGTGACTCTCACTAAAATGACATAAGGCAACCTCTGCAAACTCCCTGAGTACCCCTTAGGATAAGTCTGCACTGCCTGTGGTGGCAGTGAAGAGACAGCTGAGAGCACAAATCTGGATGTAAGAAATACTAATGGTGACAAATCTGCAAATGAAAGACCAGAATTGCATCTATAACCAAGGTGAGCACTGGCTGAGAAAACTTGGAAGGTGGATATCTGGGGGGCAGGAAGGAAGTGGTGTGGAAACTATGGAATTACCTTCCCAGACACGTAGAACTGGCCAATATTTTCCATAAGATAAATGAAATATGCACCCTAATAAAGCAGAGGTGCCCTCTTTGCCTTCCCCAATTTGTGACAAATGGAATGTTGGAGTGTTTGAAGTGACTCCACTGCAGTGGAAGGCAATGTGCTGTGATGCTTATTTATTAGCTCCTCTCCATGCACACGCCTCTGTCTGATCAATCTCCCCATGTAGCCCAAGAGCTGCATAAATCTGAGCTGAGCCTTTGGCAGGTGGGAGGAGAGGAACAAAAGAATAAGCAAACCCGTAGTGGGTCATGCACACGTGGCTGGGGGAACAAGTGAGATAAGAAGAGGGCAGTAAAAGCTGCAGCAAAGCCACAAAGCCAGCAGCTAGGTGCACTTGGAGCCTTTACCACAAGATGTTCAAAACCACAAGGCTCACAAAGCACAAGAGCAGGGCTGGGCGAGGAGCAGGTTTTAAATGCACCCTCGTGAGCACTGCTCAACACATCTTTTACACAACACAAACAAGGAGGAAGGAAGAGGAGACCTAAACCACACGCTAGCTCCGGAGAGTCTTTGCAGAAGCACAGACGCTGTTTACAAGCTGCCCAGGGGCTGCTCTGCTGGGTTCATCTGTGGCGACTACATAAAGTTCTAAAAACCTTAAAAGTGAAGTTACTCAGCTCCTGTAAAGTGGAAAAGTGACTCTCCTAAGGTGGCATTTCCACACTCAAACCCGTTTCTTTCCAGATCATGTGAACCCCTCGTGTTTGCTGCGTAAGCAACACGGAGCCAGGCTGGGAAATTAAACCTCCTCAGCTCTAGCAGGTACTGAGGATCTTGCTGGCTCAAGCCCATATTTGCTGTCAAACCCTTTTTATGGCAGCATAATCATTACCTTTACTGGCACTGTTACCCTCCTAACTAATGAGGAAACTCAGATGGATGCAGAAAATGATTAATATTTAGTCACTCTGCGTCTCCTACAGAAGAAGCCTATCATCAAACAAGTGACACCTCCACAAACTTAAATTAAATAATGGCTCCCGTCGAGGATTCAGAGCCACTGACAGCAGGGCAAGTGATTTAAGTAACATGAAGCTGAGCAACTGGTGATGGATCACAGTTTTTGCACTTGCTGTTCCAGCCTGTAATAGAACAAATGATCATTTTTCAGCCTAATTGCACATGGCCGCCCCAGTTCCACCCAACCCCAGACAAAGCTGGCTAATTTCTTTCAGTAAAATGTATTTAGATGTCATCTGAAAGATTAAAAACAATTGGTGCTGTTGATAGGGAAGATTAGAGAAATAAAATGTAGCATCCCAACAGAACTTGCACATGAGGGGTGTTTTGGCACTGGGGCTGCTGCTGCTTGAGCAAGGAAGAGAAGTCCTGAGCACTACAGCACCCACAGCACCCACAGCACCCACCTTGGGGATGGAGTCAAAGCTTCTTCCTAAGAATTGTGTCACTGCACCCATTTGAAGAGTTATTTTGTCATTTTCTGCTCCAGTGGCCACTGGGTCATATCAAATAATTCTCAAAATGAGCTGTCAGGCAGGACCACAGAGAATCTGGTGATGTTCAAAAAGGTCGGGATTTTTTTTTTTAAATAATTATTAGAAAAATCAAAATACCTGTTAAAAAAGAGCCTTTTTCAACATCAAATCAAAGCTTCAGGAGTGCTGCATTTCAAATATAACCTCAATTATCCTAAAGCTTTCTCAGATGGCATGTTTTGGTGCTCTCACCTTCCCCAAGCCCTTTAGCTTTTATTGCTGGGAAGAGATGTAGGAAGTTAGATAGTTACCATTTGATATTGGAAAACACATTTGTTCTCTTCCACATGTCTCACCTGTTTCCAGCTCTGCTCATTCTTGAACTTCTTGACCTACACCCTCTACAGCCACAGTTTAGCCTCAGGATTGCCCTGATTTAGTCTGAGCTGGCAGCCCCATGCCCAACCAGAATGAAAGTCAAGGCTATGATCCAAATTATCAACAGGAAAAAAACCATGAATAAATGAAAATACATTTCATAAATAAATACATAATAAAATGAATAAATAAAATAATCAAATTCCATCTTGCCAAATTGGAGACAACACTCATCTCTCTGCACTTGCTTTGGTTTAGGTGAGTTTTGGTGGTTTTAAAGCCAGCTTATTAGGAACAGCAAATTGCCATTTCCCATGGCTTAGCCAGCCAACAACTCTTTCACAACAAAATAGTGATTTGCCACATCAAGTCATCCATTCTTGGGCTCTGTGTATTCAACAAAGTGCAATTCCAACATAAATATTCCAAAACAAAACACCTCTACCTCTATCCACTTAGACTAAGCCAAAATGACTTGGAAACAGGCTGGAGATTTCTATCATGTGCTTAACACGGAGCAATATCAAAGCACTTCACCATTATTTATTGCTGTATTATAATTGCACTTTTAGGTGTTAAGAAGGTAAGATCCTGTAGACTAATTTACATTTCTTAGCACCTGCAAGACAGATGAACTTAACCCACTGACATGGCAGCACTGCTGAAATCATTTGAAATCAAACCAAGAGCTCAGGATGTTGCCATCAATAAATCAGCCACCCCCCTGTAACCATTAGAAAAGCTGAACCTGCATTTAAATCACTCTATTTATAGTATTTCCAAAACAAAGCAAAAAAAGGTTTTTTTTAAAAAAAGACAGTTAATCAACATTTCTTGTATTTAAATGATTAAATTGGTTTCAAAACCAAACTTACACAATCCTGGATGTTGGGATAATGTACACCAAGGAGCACGAGCCAGAAATCTGAGGCCATTTATTACATTTGCATTCAGAAGGGGAAGCAAACTGTGAGAAATGTATCTTATTAACACCATCAGTCTTTTAAAAGTTATAGTATTAGCAAATAGGGATTATCTTTAAAAAAAATAAATCAGAATTTGGAAATGAAGTCATGTGCAAAGAAATGGGGAGTAAACAGATCAGTGGAATGTAAGGGAGATAGTTTTGATAATGTGGATTGTTTTTAAATTAAATCAATATGTATTCCTCCCTAAAAGACAGACACAGGACAAAAAGTTTCACCATGATCATGAGATGAACGCTTAGAATCCCTCACTTGGCTCTGGCCAAAGCACTAACCCTAGAAACCCCTAGAACTGGTGATCCCAACACTTCCCAGTGCTCCCACTCCTACAATACCATGACTCAGTTCCCTTCTGGAGAAGACCAGGACAAAGGATGATGTTCTATTGAAAGCAGGCTCCGGATCTCTTGGCAGATAAAATCTGAGTAAAAGGTCAGAGCGCTGGAGAGAGTAACTGAGTGGCCAGAATATCCCCTGATGGGAGAAGGCAAAAAGCCAGGTCCATGCAGCCTANTGTGTGACCTGCTCTGGGTGATGCTGCTCTGGCAGGGGGGTTGGACTGGATGATCTTTGGAGGTCCCTTCCAACCCCTGACACTCTGATTTGCACACCTGGATTGTTTTCCTGCCCTGCCCAGGGGTGCACAGTCTTTGTCTCAGCTGCAGCAGTGCTGAGCTGCACAGCTCATGCTTCTATACATAGACCTTGTGAGCTACACGCGACCATTCACCCCGACTCCAGCTCTGTTGCTAAGGAACCAGGAGCGATGGCTTTTTTGGCCCTCTTCATCTATAAAATAACCACTCTGCCCTATGGGAGAAGGAATGCAATCTCTCAAGTCCCCCCAGTGCCTTGTTCTCATTTTTAAATGAGCACGGCGAGATGATGGAGAAGGCCAGCAAGTGTAAGTGAGCTCCATTTTTAAGATGCCCTTGAAAATGAGATGAAAAACATGGTTCCAACAATCAACTGCTGTCGTATTTATTAATCTCTCAAGGAGCAGATTCTTTCCCCTTGGCAACAGTGAACGATGTGTATGTGCCTCTGTCTCTCCAGCACAAACCTTTTGCTGGAAAATAAACCAAACCACCAGCTTCTGAGAGCACCAACAAATTATTTTAGTTTAGAGTGGAGCTGAACTTGGGAGTCGAGAGTTTCGCTTCCGTCCCCACACAGAAATAGCCTCCTAAGCTGTGGCAACTGGCCAGGGTAAATATTTGTTGCATTATTTTTTGGGATCAGCAATATGGTAAGTGCTTAACAGATAAAAATATTCCACACGAAGGCAGGGAGACGATGAATCAAGAAACATATGGCGGTTAAACAAAGCAAATAATAAAAAAAAATGATATTGTTAAGAAAAGACTAACTTGTCTGCCAGCTGTGGAAAGATGGAGATTAGGGAAAGCACTGAAATCACCCATTTTGAAGCCAAGGTCACTGACAGGATTTATAGATTTATCCCTGAAGGGAGCCTTCGCTGAACATGAAATGCCAAAATAATTTTATTTTTTTTAATCTACTTCCCCCACCCCTTTTGGGCTATCTCATTTGCTGGAGGCTTTTAAAATTCATTCCTTTTCACAGCTGGTTAAACAATGGAATCTTTCTGCAAACTAAAAGGACAAAATTGATTGCCCTACACAAACTTTTCTGCACATCTAATTGATTTTTAATTCACTGTCTTATTTCCAAAAGGACTCGACAATAAACTCGGTGCTGGATGTGCAATATTGATCCCTTAAACAAGGGCTTGGATCAAAGACTGATGCAAGTTAATCACAACCCAAAAGATTGTTATCTTTTGTCTAGAAACCTGTGTTTAAACTAAATTCACCCTTTCTAGCCATATTACAAGCTTATATTTCCTACCTGTACTGCACCTTATAATTTTGAAAACCTGACAACTGCTGAAGTAATTGCAATTTTATGCAACTTCTCAATAATAATGCTTCCCCCCAAGCAGAACAATTTCATCCTTCATCGGTTAATTTTTACTGTGAGGACTGAGGGTTCTTTTAGAATAAGCCACAGACAAGCCTGTACTTTCCCACTCAAACTAAAATCTTATTTGTTTTTAAAATAAAGCTCCTACTGGACCGTGGCAATTTGTGGCTGGTGGGTTTATCTCAATGCTCAGTTAATTTTCAACTGTTACTGATTAACACACTTGCAAATGGCATCAGATGGCTGGATTTCTAGAGCCCAGGAAACATTAATTTAGTTGGTAGTTGATCCACTAGGAAGCTGTGCTGTTCACTTTTTGTGGATAAAAAATAAATAAACCTAAGCAGTAAGTGATACCTTAACCTTCTAAGGCCACTCAATCCCTCAGAGGCAGCCCTGCAATGCCAGCCTCCTTTTCAAATATCACTTGACAATATTTTTTTCCCTCCACTGACTATTCCAGAGGCTCTGTTTCAATTTTGCCATGAATTACATTTTCTATAGCTGCCATACAAACAGTAAATAAAATTCATGGTATTTTTGCCCCAGCAAGCAGCTCTGTCTTCCAGCATATCTGAAAAGCTTGGCTTCAAAGGAGAGAGCAATGAAAACAATGTTTTCATGAGCAGATACTCCAAAAAGGGCAGACAAGAGACATTTGAAGCTGATTCTAGGCAAAGAAGCCAAGCAAATAAGTCTGTGTGTTTGGCATCAGTAATTTCTTGACCAGCTACCCTGGATTACAAATACTTGCAAACATGTTAGGAAATTAGGTTGCTGCATCTTGTCATTTTTGGCAGGAGCATCTCCACTTGTACTTTATGACAAATGAGCTTTAAGCTGAAGCCAGGTGTGGATATTTTAAAATTTATGAACTTGTAAATCCATGTCCATGGCCAATTAAGGTTTATCACCAGCACGGATTAAGTATCCCTGCACATAAATGTAAGAGCTTGTTTGATTCCAGGTTGTTTACCTCAACTACTCCACATCAAAAGCAATGTAAAATATTTAAAGGGCAACATATTTCACCTTAAAAGCTGCTTATCAAGGACGTCACGGTGTGTCACCAACAGCTCTGCATGGAGATGCACAAAGAAAAAACCTTCCTAAGGAACTTGGCAAATTTCTTTTGGAGAATTTAACACCTCTGAAAAGATGCAGCCAAGTCTAGAAGAAAAGGGAAGAAGTGTCCAAGAATGAATGCAAGCCTGTCTCACCCAGATTCTCCTCAGCACCCTGAATTGCAAAGGGGGTTCAATTAGCCTCGTCAGTGCTCTTCCTAATCAACATCTGAATGCTAATGAGGAGCACAATTCCATGCAGCAGAAGCAGCCCTGTGCAATAAGCTGCAGCTCAGCAGCAGTGAGCTCTGCCTTCAGCTAGCATGCATAAGTAAACAGAATTAATAACTACCCAAGTGTGGACGGGTGACTTAATCTGTTTCGATTAGATGCAGCTCAGCCCGAGGCCTTTGTGTTATTTAAAATGTGTTCATCATGTTTAATTAAAAACCTAATAAACTAGAGGTTCTTCTCATTCTGATTTGTATTTCTCTCTTCTGGAAGCTGTATTGATTTTGTAGGACTTTTGATAAGAAGAGAGGGGGAAAAAGCAGATTCTGAATAAAGAGACAAAAGTGAGAGATGAAATCAGCAGGACTGGGATGGGAGGAACAGGCAGAACTGGCCCATTTCCTTCCATGTTTCCAATATATGAGGCTTGTGAGAATTGAAAACCATTTCAATAAATTAACCCAACTGAAGATGAATGTTGTACCCTCTCTGTAAATGATAACCACTTGCTAGGTTATTTATCTGAAATGGAAGTTCATTTTTGGACCTGGAGCAAGCGTAGGCTCTGAATTGTTCTCAACATCACCGTGAGTACAAAAAGCCATTTTGCAGAGAAGATTTTGTCCCAAAAAATTCTGTAAGGACAATTTTTCTTGTGCACTATTTCCACTGAAACCCTGCCAGGAAATAGGGGTGTTCAATTTAACCTAAACTGAAAGAAGCTAATGATCAGAGTTCCAGATTTGGATCTGTGGAAAGTAAAGCAGCACATCATCAGGGCAAGCACCAGGGTTTAAATATAGGCTCTGACTTGCAGGTTTTGTTGAACTTATTCCCCATAGAAAACAAACTCTAAGTCTGCACGTCTCAAAATACAATTGCAGTGTCTGTTTGAAACATTTCCAAGTGGAGAAGAAGAATTGACCAGCACTGTTCTATTCTTCTGAGGGATTGCTGGTTGCTTGCAGCAGAAATGCCTGTGCTGTCAGAGATTTACAGAGACATTCTCAGAGGTGACCATGAGATGCAGAGTAGAGCTCACTTCCCTCTGACAGTCCCTTGCTGAGTTTGAAGGAAGCCTCTTTGTCTTCTCAGTGTGTTGACAGCAAGACAAATTCCAACTACATCTTGCCTGGACTACAACCTGCTGTTCTACACAATCAGTGTTACAGAGACTGGGCTCCACCAGGTCTTAGGGAGAGGAGGAAAGATGGTTGAAGAAAATGAGAGGAGAAAGAGTTGTTTGTATATAATGTATTCGTGTTTGTATGTTTGTTTGTATGTATTAGTGAGAGAGATCACAAGGAACACATGTGGGCAGCTCCATCAGCCCCTTTCCCAGCTACACTGACCTTGCTTGAGCAGTGAGCATCACACCACGTGTCAGACATGGCATTCCAGGGCAGGAAACCTTTAAGAGGTTCTAAGAGGAACCCCAGCTGTATCAGAGGGCTTGCTCCATGGCTTCTTCCCAAAGAATGCACCTACTCTGACCTGCTCCACTTTCTATTTGAAACTGCAGCCTAAAGCAAACAGGATTCCACCAGGTGACAGAATCATAGAATCACTTAGGTTGCAAAGGACCTCTAGGATCATCAAGTCCAACATTTGTCCAACATCTCCCTGACCCCTAGACCATGTCTCGAAGCTCCACGTCTCCTTGTTTGCTGAACCCCTCCAGGGATGGTGACTCCAGCACCTCCCTGGGCAGCCTGGTCCAGTCCCTGACCACTCTGTCAGTAAAGAACTTCTTCCTAATGTCCAACCTAAACCTCCCCTGGTGCAACTTGAGGCCATCACCTCTTGTCTTATTAATGATTTGGGAGAAGAGCCCAACCCCAGCCTCACCACAACCTCTTTTAGGTAGCTGCAGAGAGCAATGAGGTCTCCTCTCAGCCTCCTCTTCTCCAAGAGATGCTGCTGAATGTTGGCTTATAGGTTTGCAGACTTAACTATGGCATCATACATAACAATTGCTCAACAAATTTGTCTGCAGAAGAAAATTCATGAGCATTAAAAGAGGAACCAACCCCCCTTCACAAAATCATGGCTGGAGTTGATGTTATCAGCTGTAGCAGAAGCCTTTATAAACAGGAAACAGCTGCTGCTCGAGCTGCATGTGGAGGCATCAGTAAAGAAGTTTCTTTAGCCCCCTGTGCAAG
The DNA here is from genome assembly GCA_013401335.1 of Brachypteracias leptosomus. NCBI lineage: Eukaryota > Metazoa > Chordata > Aves > Coraciiformes > Brachypteraciidae > Brachypteracias > Brachypteracias leptosomus. The sequence goes on along the minus strand of VYZX01009633.1, from coordinate 140,320 downwards.
GCTGGTTTTCACAGCACACCTCTGAATTTACATACTGGAATAAAAAACAAGGATTAAAAATAGCCATAGGTTTAGAAACACAAGGGAAGACTGAGGTTTGTCTCATATTTACAGAGCCTTCCACTTAATTCAATCACTGGCAAATTTTATCCTCTGTTTAATTTCATCTAAACCTCTGTAACCACATCATTGGTAGTAAAAATAACCCAACTTCCATCCTTCGTTCTAATCAGTTGTGAGTGCTGCAAAGCAGCTCTTGGTTGGCAGTTTGGTCATAGGCAACAAAGCTGTTTAAGTGACAAGAAAGGCAGCAAACAGTCCACAGAAGAAGTTAAAAGCTTTGTAAATAAATATATTTCCAATATATTTGAATTATTCACAGTGTTATATCACAAATACCACTGAATACTACAGAGGCACTTGAGGTTCTCACTAAATTTTGGGGGTTTTCTGGCCAGACTTTGGGTTTGACACGAATGTTGTCTGAAAAATACTTTGTTGTGCATCACACAGATTTTTCTTCCTCAGTTTCATGAAGGCAACAATAAGGAAATTTCCCTTGCAAGCCCCAGCCATGCTCAGCAGTGCAGTACAGCTGCTTTAATCTGGAGTTTTCTACAAACTGCCAGGGACAAACATGCTCTGAAGTTGTGCAGGTGGAGCTTAGCTGGCTATAAATAAGAGCACAGTTTGATCTTTGGCTCTGCTGGGGCTGGAGAGCTGCCAAATGTTTCTGGAAACTTGGATGGAACAAGAACAAGAACAAATATGATAAAATGAACTGAGCCTGACAATGATTTATAGAGTCAGTGATCATTATTTTGTACTCCCAGAGTTTGCATTTTTGAAGCAATGTTTCATTTTGCAGTAAACTTTGCTTTTTCTATTTGTAAGTCTCTCCTCTCTACCCTTTAACATGAACCTCCCCACAAGCCCCTGAGCTGCAGCACTTCTGGCATTTACAACAGAGTGCAGCTGATGGAAAAAAACAAGGAGAGAAAAAAAAAAAAAAAATCTACACAGAGAAGGAAAAAAAAAAAAATTAAGAAGGGGTGTTGGCTCAGCAGAGTTTAACCATGAACGTGGGAAAGAATGTATGCAGAGAAAAGAGGTTAAAACAAAATGAACACAACTTACTATCTGAGCACTTCAAGGATTTGTTCTGACAGTCTGTTCCCTCAACAAAATCCCCTTTTATGACAAGGTAACTGTAAAAGTGATCAGGCAAGTGTGTTCTAGGCTTTTTACTCATCTCCTCCTTGCCCTGGCTGCCAGTGTCAGCACGTGATGCTCTCCCTCCACGACTTCAGGCACTCTCCTCACCACAAAGGTTCTTTGTTGGATTGCAGAAGGAGCTTATTTTAATAGGGGTTTATATGGCCTGGCCTCCCCCTAATCTAGCTCTTGCAAAAAGGTTTACATAAGAAGAGAACAAGCACATATAATTCATTGGAATAACTCCCTGAAAGGCTTCCAGAGAAACTAGAGCTTAAAAAAAAAAAGGCTCTCCAGCTATTGTCTGAATAATTAAAAAATGTTAAGAATCCATGAAAGTTTTGCCTGTTAATCAGTCCTATTTTATAGCACCAATGCAGCTTTATTAGGAGCTTAACAAGATCACCAATTTTTTAGAATTTACTTTTTAAAATACTTTACCAATTAACTAGCTTAGAAATTCATTCAAGGGAAGAAAAACCCTCATACTTCTCTCTTGACACTTCTACACGAGCAATGTACTCTTGTACTATATTGGATTTTCTCATTTATATACCTGGTAAGTACACAGCACAAGTGGAATTTCTATCTTCACTTACTCCAATAAGGTACATAAGAGAGAAGCAGCTTTTGCAACAGAGGAAGGTAAAAAACATGAGAGAACCTGAAGTAGTTTCTGTGATAAATATTAGCCATAATACCAGCTAGTCATAACTAACTCCCAGTCGTCTGATTTGCTATTTTAGTGCACACTGCAGCCTAATTATTGAGCTAGGAAATAGAACATGTTTCCATCTTCACAAACCCAACCTGCCCACTCAGCTGGCTATGGAGGTGCTGTCTCCTTACATGTCCCATTTCACAGCAACCTCTCCTCTTCAGCATAATCAACATCAGCACTGAAATGATGAGTATTTTTAGGATGTAATCCAAGTGAACTTGTTCAGCATTTCTCCATAACTCCAGTTTATGCTGCCATGGAAGGTCTGACAACCAAGGCTTGTCATGCAGCAGCAACTGGATTCCAAATGCTGCCAGAAAATGCATCTCCTGGGTTAAAAGTGATATTTCAGAATCTGTCTGTTTACAAGGTGTCAACAAATTAAGAATCTACAATTTTCTCCCAACTTCACGTGGTTTATTTCAGATTACAACCCTATGGAAAACTGCTTGAGAAGTACATTATTATATACAATAAATAAGTGCATTATACCATATATATAAAACTTAAGCCAGCAGAAACCTCACAATGGCAGCAATTTAGCAGCAGAATGAACCAAAAGAAGCACCTTTGCTTCATTAATTCTCACACAGGTATTTTCCCCTAAATTCTCCATAAGTACCCAGAAATAAGAACAATGAGGCCCATTGGAGTGTGAGGTGCTTTCCCAGCAGCACCACCTCTCTGTCAACCACAACTTTTACAAAGAGGTGTCTTCTCAGGTCAAAATCACTTTTTTTTCCCACTAATCAGCCTGCAGAGCATCTTTCAGCAGGTTAATAACAGCAGTGCCATTTAATCCAAAGCCACACACACCAAACCCCTCAACCTCTGAAGGAAACAATGACATGTTCCCATGTTCTTCTCTAGAAGGACACGTGGGAACAGCAGCCACAGGGAAGCACCAGTACAGTGACTGCTGTGCTGGGTAAGTTGATGGGACTTGCAGTAGAGCAGATATTAAATTTTATGAGCCCAAATCCCTCAGCAATTCCAGCTCCATATCTATGAGGGTACAAAACTGCTCTGCATATTTACTGCATGCCCCAAATTCATCCTGTCCATACATTACTTGGGGAGCTACACCCAAGATGGATGTGCTGTTTTTTCAGGATGGTTTTGGAGCCTGACTCTCTTTCTCCATATTTAAAGAAGATATGGATGGCATGGCTAAATCCCAGCTTTCAGATAAGCTATTTCTGGTCTGCTCTTTGTCAAAGATTCATCCACCAGAAGCTATGCCAGTAAACACTTCCTAATATCCTGTATGAGGGGAGGAAGGGATTTAACCTCAAGCTCTGTTTAGGGGAGACACTGATACCCAACCTGCCATTAGCCAATTGAGCTGACACTGTAAGACTCCAATATCAGCAGGAAAAAAAACAGGGACAATACTTTATACATCTTTTACATCTTGTCCTACTCCAATTAATTGCAGCCTTCATCATGAAAGTGAAATTTAGAATCCAGGAGTTCTACCTTCATTTACCTTGTAGCATCCTCTCAAACACAGTCACTTGATCTCCTCCTCTCTTATTCTGCTATTACAAATATATTTTCCCCAACCTAATAAAATTCTATATATCAAACAAGGGTTCACCAACTCAGCATTGTGCAAAAACTTCCCCCGTGCAGCAAATTATTTGCCCCTCTTCTTTCCCATAAAGAAAACCTCTTTAGGAAGGAAAAAAAAATAAATAAAAAGGCAAGAGAAGCAACACGAACTCTGAGACTCAAGGGAATAATTCATTTCCCTACCACTTCATCTTCAGTCCAGCACTTCTCAATCAGCTTTGGCACAGGTTTCTTCACCAAGCGCTGCAGGGCTTTTCCAGCATCATAGTTACTTTCATGTAGCTAAAAAATAAAGAAGACAAATAGATCATTCAATGGAATTAGCAGTGATCCAATATTGGAGGCAAACCACTAAAGTGAGCCCCGTGAGATGTTCTTATGCCTAATTATTTTTACTGTTGATATATGAAGTGAAATTTAAACAACCTGAAGGGGTTTTATTAGTAGGAGAAACAGCATTAAACCAAATATATTTTCCCTTTCCTTCCTAAACTTTCCCATATAATGCTTGAGCCCACAAAGCACTGAAGATTTCTTTTGTTAACCTCAAAGAATATTTTTTACGTTAGAAATTCCAAGGAAAATTTTAAAAAGCTCCAATAAAATAAAGAGTATTTTGTTCAGATTAGTCAAACCAAGTGGAAAAACTAACACAGAGGAGGGATTGCAAATCACAGGATGTCAGGTTTACCATCCAGAAAGTTCTCTGTGTTTTTATTGCATTGCAATGATCATCACACTGCTGGAAAATATATATGGAAGAGCAACAAAATCTGTACAGATAGCTGTAGGAAGAGCAACTAGGGATGTCCAAGTTGACATTCCTGTTTCAGCTGCTCACAGCACACACTACCTTGATTTCTACCAGAAATTTGGTATCTATGTGATCAAAAGCTGCCTGAAATATCAGACATTTAAATAAGGGTGAGGTAGAAGAACAACTCCACTGAAAAAAACCATTCAACAATGAAACCATGAGAATCTCCAGCTCTGAACTCCTGATAGAAAACATGAAGCACCCGACAGATTTATAGCCTGTCCTCTCTTCAAAGTACAGGAGGATTTTAAGAACTGAAGCACTAGGCAGGAGCCTGCTCTATGTCTTCTGAACATGATCTCAAAGAAAAAAGAAATATTGCTGGGATGGCAAAACCTGAATTATCTTCTGACACCCCAAAGGGAGAACGATTTGCACGCAAGCTCCCTACACAGACAAGAGGCAGTTCTCCTACAACACGCTAAGAAACCAAAGCTCCCAAGCTACTGATTAACATCAGAGAATTGTACAGACCCTCAAAAGTTTCTTTACAACTGGGACAACCAAAAGATGACTCTGTACATTGATTATCTCTTCCTTTTCCTTCCCACCCAGAATTTATCCCAAGCCATCTGCATCCCTCTCTCTGGAGCCATCTGTGCTGCCAGACCTGTGCTTCATCTGCCCCAGAAAACATTTCAGCAAGTCCTGTAGTGCTTGAACTCTTCCCAGGACTGATGAACTGAAGAGGGGATCAAGATACAATTACAGAACAGCAACAAGATATTAAAGATATTAACTGTCCCCCTGCACACTCCTGCTGACAGGGATGAGCATGGCATCAGCTGTGCTGAGGGAGAAATTAGTACCTTATGGGCTACACTTCACAAAGAGCAGCTCAGATCTTCTATCAGCAGTAAGAAGAGATGTTGAATGGATGAAGGTGCTCTCCTACCTCCACCAAGTCGTTGGGGCATTCAAGATTTGTTTATACTTGAGGGACTTTCAAAGAAAGTCAAGTACTTCTAAAAATCAGAGGTCACTAGGGGGCAAGGACCTCTGAGCATTACCTGCAACTGTGCTTTCAGAACAAACAATAATGTTCCCTTAACTGGCAGCATGAACGTTTTTTTTTCCTTACCAACTAAAATAACAATAGCACACAGGGTGTTACTGCAGTAAAACAAGCACTTGACTAATATAATGGGAACAAGAATGAAAGTCAAGCCAGAGTCACTTTCTATTCATTTTCAGCTTCCTGTACAGCATCTATGGGGCAGTTACAGCTACTCTATGGGTAACTATAGGTATTAATGCAGAGTAACCATAGCAAACAATGCTCTGACTTCCAAAAAATCATCTCCTGCCCACCTCCCTCCTCAGCCATCTCATCTCTGCCAGCTCCTGCCAAGAGATCATTCACACAGAGCCCTGGAAGCCAGGGAGAGGCGTCCCCTGAGGTCACCTGGGAGCATCCAGGGCTCTCAAGCCTGGCCCCCCAGGTGAAATTTCCCCATGTACAACAGACCCATGGCTTGTAAATCTGCCTCTGTTGACCACATCAGTGTCAGCTCCATGCAAGTGAAACCATGATCTTGGTCCATCTCACCTGAGCCCCAAGTGAAGCCAGAGCTGCAGTGCTCAAACACCAACTTTACACTGTAACTTGTTTTTTTAAGGCTCCTGTGGAATGCAGCACCTACTCAGAGGCATGAAAATAAGATGTTGTCTTTTCTACTGGGTACACATTAATTTTTCTCCTTGTTTGCACTCCAGCACTGGAATAGATCCATCTTGAAGAAAAAAAGGACTGTTTGTTTTGCCAGCTCACCTTGCAAAGGCTTTTTTCCTGTGCATGCCACTACCCAAAAGATTTTTCACTTTGGAAATTGGAGGGTGTTGAAGAGAATAGTGCTTCTGTTTCTTTGCCTTCTTTGCTCCCTTCCAAACCAGGCAGGAATGCCAAAGCCTCTTTGTAACTTGGAGGGCATCTTTACTTTGCCTCAAGGACAACATGTGTTTTTCCCTGGCAGCCCCACTGCCCAAGCAGCTCAAGCTGCAAGAAATCAGACAAGCCCAAAAAGAAGGGGCTGGTCTAACAGGCAGCTACTCTGGTTACTAAAAAATAAGAGTTTACAGGCCACCAGAACTGGCCCAAATCATCACGAGAAAACATGAATGTTAACTTCTGACCAAGTAATTACATTAATGACAAATCTCAAAACCCATAAGCACAGTCATGAAAGAAGAAGAGTCATAATAGAGAAGACAGATGTGAAAACAAGAGATAAAGGTTTAGGGTCTCCTGAAATATGTTACTTTTAGGAAGCGAGGAAAAAACACCCCACAACAAAGCCTTTTTAAGTGCCAGGAGTAGCATAATGCAGCAAAAAGGAAAACTATTTTTTTTATAAGTGCCAGAGTTAAATTTATGTATTTCAATCTGGCTCATTCTCTGCTTATTACTCTTGGTCATTTAATATATATAAGCACTTTATTGGCAAGCAATTCAAACGTATAAATAATAGCTAATGATGACTGCCTATGGTTTCATTAAGTCCTGGTGGAATTTTTCAAGGTATTGCTATAAACACTAGATAACTATCCTGTCATCTGGATGATGATCATTTTGAGCATTAACTCTCCATCTGAATTTTGAACCAGGGTGACAGTATGTATGCCTACAACTTCAACAAAAGGAATAACAAATCTATTTATACCAGAGAACAGAAAATACAGCAACTTCTGTATCACTGGACAGCATTTCAGATTAAAGAAGAATAAATTCTGACTGTGCACGTGCCCCAAAGCCTCATTTATATTAGCAGAGTCATTAAACAATGCTAGATCACAGCAAGCCTTTATGGTAATAAGTCTGCAAATTACCACAAGGTTTCAAGTCTCCACTCCAGCTTCTCAGCAGAGCTGCCATTTTCTGTCTGTGTGATGTTGCAAATAAATTCTCCTTTTGGCATGGCTCAGCTGTCAGGCACCTCTGTTCTGTAATGAACCCATGAATTACATCTCGCCGCTCTGACATCCCTGGTCCTGCTCATCAAAATATTGTTCTTCAATTGCAATTTATAACTTAATTTAAATGTCCCTTTTACTGTGACCTTTTGAGATCAGAATGGCACTGCAGCTGGCAGCTTCTGCTCCAGCAAGGCATCCTTTTGCAATTACAGTCATTATGATTGCCATTGAAAGCCCATCTGAGCTCGGCTGCATTCCTGCTATGGTATTAAATAATTGCAGCCCATTAAGAATACTGGTAGATTCCAGAGTCTTTTACTCTAAGGAAAAACTGCTGCTATCCAGTGAGAAATTAGTACTGAACTACTTTTAAATCTACCCAGGAAAACCACTGAAAGCAGAAGGGGTTGTTCAGCCAGAACACAGTTGTGGGGAGACAGTCGTGTTTATAGGACACTGGAATTCAGGAGTCCTCTGGCTTTGAGTGCTGGTTCTTCCACTGAGTGATCACTGGTCACGGACAAAGCACAGAGATATAAAACCTGACCTGCCAAACTTGAGGTAAATAAGGAAACTGCAGGAGCATTTGAAGACTGAAGTGATACAGATGAGTCAAAAGGATTTTTCCACTGCTGCCAGCGGACTGGTGAGAGACGTCGGCGTCTGCCTGGTGCTGCTCTGTTGGTATTTACATAACACCCTTATTTAAGCACCAGTTACTTCAATCTACACAGCCTGAAGAATATTGGCATTAAGGAGGGATTTGCTTCTCTCACTGAAGGGGACAATGGTCAAGATACTCAGTAGCTCTCTCTAAAACTGCAGCGTGTTTAAGAGGGTAGAAAATAAAGAGGAGAGAGAAGGAAAAGAGAAGGCAAATGAAGAGCAGAACAAGAATTACTTCCATGTGGCTTGAGCAGCTCAGTCTTCTGCTGTAATTACACTAATCCAAGCACCTAATTTAATACCAAATGTAATTCAGGCCACTTCTTTCACTAGCAGAGCTGACAAATTTCAGTTTGATGTAGATACTCTTTATAGCTATGGACATCTTGCCCTGCTAGTAAATGGAATATGCTCCATAGCAAGTATATCTCATTAGATGAAACAACAAAATCTATTTTCAAATCTGCAGCATTCTTTAAAGTGCACCAAAATTCTTTATCAACTCTGTCTGATACCCAACAAGACACCAGCCCCAAAGGCCCTTTAATTCCAGGAATTTCCTTTCCCCCTCCTCTTTGAAATTCTACCTCCTCCCCACTGCTGCAACACTAAACAATCTAGATCAGAGAAAAAAAAAAAAAATACTGCCCTCAGATAAGAAAATACTTTGCTGAGCTCCCTCTGGTGCCCAAGGACAACAGAACCTTGAACCAACCAAACCTAAGGCAGCCTAAACAAAGAGGCTCTGCCCAACCACCTTGTTTTGCCCAAATGCCATCAGTTAACTGGGATGTCTGGATTTAGAACTAGTAACACAGGTTGGCCTGTCACAGGATTTGAAGCTAATAAAGAAGGTGACAGAAATCAACAAGCTACTTCAAGAGAAAATTGCTACTAGTTCTGGTTTTTTACAGCTTGAAAAATACAGGAATCAGTCCTCACTGCTTTTGGGGGGAAAAAAAGCAGCAACTTACCTCTCTTCCCCCAAGTTCTACTCTAGTTCAAGCTCCTAAATAACTCTAATTGGTCCAAAGTGATCTAAGATGCTGATGATGGAGATTAAAAAGCCAGATGCTTGTGGTAGATCCACTTTTCACACCCAGGTAGTGCCAGGGCTCTGCCCAACAGCTCCAAACATGGAGCAGCAGAGGATCCAGCTGTGCCAGGGGTCAACACCACAGCCATGGCCAGGCCAGAGCTTAGCAAACACCTGCAAACCTTCCAACAGCCTCTTCAAATACCTTCCAAAAAAAAAAAAATTTAAGTAGCCCTCCCAAAAAAATTTTATAAGTAACCTTAAGAGTCATTTTTGGTCCTTCTTATCTGCCTGTTTCAACAATTTCTCTAAAAAGATTTCCTGAAATGAAGTGCTGAAGTATTTCCCTTAAGAGCAAGGATAAGGATGAATGAAAATTCAGTGGCAAAATTGTCTTACACACCAGCAGTGGCTCCACTCTCCAGCGTGCCCAGGCAGGGAGTGATGGCCCCTGAAGTGCTGTGTTACCTCATCTGAACCAGGAGAGTAGCTCTTAATTAAGACTCATCCAAAAGGAAAACTAGTAATAAGAAGAAATGCTAACATATATTTAAACAAATTTTTTTTTTATGCTTTCAACCTTGTCTGTAGTTAATGAACAAGAAAATCTGGTCTAAGGGCAAGTTAAAACAGGGAGTAATTTGTCTGGGTGACATCTTATTTCCAACTGAGTTTGCTCAAACCAGCATCAGACTGTCCTGTTTGTCACTCATGATGACACGTTCCCATGTGGTGGGGAGCTAGGAGAAGTCAGAACATTGCTATTAGTAAAGAGATTTATACACTACCAGCATATGATGGTTCTGTCTCTCTTCCATGGAGCAGCTTGAAAGCTGAAGTGGGGGTATTTTCTTACCATAGGAGGATAACTGGAGTTGCTGGGTCTTTGATTTCACCAGCAAAAATAACACACCCATCAGAAGGACCAACACTTCTGGGATTCACTCTCACACACTGAATTTGCACACTCATTTCCAGTGTTTTCTAGGGTCTGCTGTTCTATAAACTGGATGCTCACACTCTAGAATCAGAGCAATGGGGAAGGCAGAACACTTGAGAATCAATGATTACTCCAGAACTCTTTAAAAGCTGAGAACAGAGAGTAATTTAACTCTTGCTTGACCTGGATTCTCTGAGAAAAGAACTGTAGAGATTCTGAACATAGGTCAGGAGCAGCCAAGTACAAGAGAGATGATGAGTCTCTGGCTCTGTGCTAGTATGGAGCACAAAAAGGATCTTAAAACAGATCAGATCCTGGATCAGAGCTCTGGAGGACAGAGGAAGGGAGGGGGACAAACCACACCAAGATTTACTCCAGCTTTTACTCCAGCAGTAGCAATTAGGTCTATGCTCAATATTCACCACATTATGATCTTCCCATGAATTGTCAGATCCAGGACATCCCTTTTCTCCCCCAGAGCAGGTTTCTGAACTATATTTTCCAAACCTATTTGTCAGCCATTCATGCTCTCTGAACTAAACTCACCTGCCTTGGAAAGGGAACGAATTCTAAGGGTTTTTTCAATTGATTTCCAAATTTCAGTTAGCTTGGAAGAGACAAAAACCCCAACAACAACAAAACCACAACACCCAACCCACAACTGGCTGATTAACTGGCTCCCCTGCATCATTTTCTTACTAAGGATCTCCACAAGTATCTTGTAAACAGAGTGTTTTGAGGGGCTTTTGGATGATATTCTGATTATTTAAAAGTGATGAGTACTCACATTCAAAGCCCAAAAGCACTAAAAGGCAAAGTGTATTCCTACTGAGGATTAATTATAAAACTTTCACATTGTGTGCTGGCTCTCAGAACACAATCATGTTGTCCACAGTGACCCAAAACAAGGTTTGGGAGTAAAAAAAATTCACATTTCCATTTCCCTTTTCACTTTGAGCAAGAGTCCTGCCTCAAAGCCAAGTAGTTCTCCAGATCACAAAATAGGAGAAACTGGGCAGCTATAAAAGAAATTAAACTGTTTCCATAATTCACCATTTCACCAATAAAAATGGCTTCATGGATTCTGGTTCAATGATGAAAGTGGAACAATAAAGATGTCCTGAATATGCATGTTTTCCTTTTACATGACTAATATTTTAAGATCTAATGCATTGAGTGACCTTTGTTCATGAATATTTAAAGCAAGCCCAAACCCCAGCTTGGTTTAGAGAGTCAGCCAAATTCAGCTGCTTATTCTATGGCCACAGAACAAAAAAGACCCTCTCTACCTAAAAATATAAAGGTGAAATCCTCTCAGGAACTCCTTTGTCCTCTTCCACACCTCCCAGCATGACAGCAGCACCCATCAGGAGGGCAACAAACTCCAAATAAAAACCTTATTTCCTTCCTAAGGGTTATAGTGACAAATGTGGCAGCAAATCCCAAGAGGCAAGCCCAGAACAGGAGTTAAATTTTACCTGGAACATTAAGTGAAATAATCATTTCAATGAGCATGTTGCATTGTGCCTTCCATGATCTTCATTTCTATCTGGTATAATTAACAATAAATCATTCTGGGGGCTCCAGCATCTGTTATTACATAAATACAGCACTAGCAAAGGAGCTTGTCAGGACTGATTTATATGAAGCTCTGCTCTGAAGTTTATTGGATTGCCATAATAAGAAATCACAGCATATCAATTTATTTTTTTTTTACCATTAATCTTCTGGGTTGCAGCTGATAATTTCTAACCAAAACCACAACTTAGTGCGGGGTAAGATTCCCACAAATTATCTACCAGATCAATCTGATACGTTTTAAATAGGTGGTGAACAGAAAGATGAAAAGGGCAACATTTTGTCAGGACAAATTACCTCTCCACACTGTTTCAAGTTAGTCTAAATAGGCTCTCAAGCCAAAGTTTCTTAAAATATCCCACCTGGCAGAACCATTATTTGTAAGAAAACATTTTTCTAGGAAAATTCAAATGAAACAAGGGAAGAATCTTCTCTGCTTTCTAAAAATTGCAATGAATAATACACACAGATTTTTGAAGCATGAATAAAATCAAACTTCACAGGATCCTTCAAGAGTCATTAAGGTCAAACCCTGGAGATTTATTTTCTTGGATGTACAACAGCCCATGCTCAGGGAGACACCTACAATGGGTCAATACAGGGCTGAAACTAGAGAGGAACAGGCACCATGCACCACAACACCTGCAAGAGGAATTGCAGCTGAGCTGAAAAAGAGGAATTGCAGCAGAGCTGAAGTTAAGGAGATGATGACAACACCACAGAGTAAGTCTCATTTCTACACATGATGGTGTCAAATTGAGAAGGGGAAGTTGTGACAATCAAAAATATTCCACACGGACAAACAAGGTTCTTAAGAGGATCAATGAAGAGTTTGTCCAGTGCTTTTCTTTCAGCAGTGGGAAACTTTCCCCCCACTCAGAAATGAACCAGCAATGATTTTCTAAAATAGAGGTGGCACTAGAAACACAGAGAGGAAACAAATATTTGGGGATTAATCTAAGTCTCAGAAGCATAAAGTCTGCAAGTGCAACCAGAGGCTTCTTAGAGTCCCAACTGAAGTTGCTCCCAGCTGCCCATGGGCTCTGTATGTTTCTACTGTGATTGCCCCTAAAACATGTTATAGATTGTGCTGGAAACTCCTTCAGCCAAGGGTACTTCCCATTTTTTCCACAGCTTTCACGAGTGCAGGTGGTTAGAAGGTGGCAAATAACCACAAAAACAGGACAGAACTCAACTGCTCATACCTCCAAGACACATTTTATGGGTAAAAGGTGACACAAAAAGAGGAAGAATGAGAATTGTTTAGTGGCAGAGTCAGCAGATCTGTCTGTGTGTTTCTGCAGAGTGCCACATGACCAGTTACACCTAATTCCTTCTATTCTATTTCAGGAAGGAAACAATGAAGACACACAAGTCAGCTTAGAGTCACTACCACAGCTCTCCAAAAGCTGCAGATAGAGCTCTGGGGAAACAACCAGCTACAGATTTCACTGTGTTACCAAAAAATATGGGATGACAGACAAGTTTCTTCAGCTTGAACCTAAAAAAACATTTCATATATCATGATTTATTGAGGTTAGTGCCCCCCACTCACCCAAAACAGTTAATTGCTGTGGCTGCACTGAAACTGTGTGAGCATCTCAACATACACCCACATCTATATCTCTACTCAATAATGCTTTATTTGCACACATGATGGTTATGCAAGAGATAACTGGACATACACAGCCAAATATAAATGGTAACAAAGACTGGATTGTGAATGATCCCAAAAACTATTTTACCTGCTAAATATTTGATGCAATATATGCTTTAAGTAGCCCAGAAATAAATGGAAAGGCTGTTCTTCCACATACTTACTGTATTGAGTGCATTCAGTGTAGTGTCATCACGAGAGGCTGCAACACAACCATCCTCTGTGGATCCTCCATCACACATGCCTGCAAAAGCTGCCATGCTCCTTTAGAGTTTGAGGGGAAAAAAGTTCAAACACTTCAGCTACTGTTTGAAGCACACATCAAGCAATACACAAAGAGTGTGTCCACACCTTAAATCACAGATTTCAAGGCCCTGAGATACGGAGGAGACAAGTAAAACAAGGCACCACAACCACTGCAAACCTGAGTCACCTCAGCATATGAAATAATTCAAAATTAAACCCCAATCTCAGTGGATTTAATCAATAAATCTGCACTGCAGTAGTACCAATGTCTGATCAGGATTATGGAAAACAAGCTCCCTACATAAGGACAGAGTCTCACCAGAGACAACCTGCTGTTGTAATCTTAAATTTCATTATGTTAGAAAACTGGCTTAAATTACAGACTCTCCACATCCTCTGAATTCTTGCAAGCTACAAGTAATTTATTCATACTCTGAAGTATTATGAGGCCCACCAGTGCCTCTGATTAATCTACCAGGCATAGCAGAGATCTGTATGAAACTGAAATGCAAACTAGAGCTCATTCAAAAAACTCTGAAGGAATCCCACACTATCAGGGCTGTCCCACTCAGAGTTAGTTACCCAGTCCACATCCCACACTTTCTATCATGCCAGCACATACTGTTAGTTTTGCATTTTCTACCCCAAAACCACAGCCAGTAGAAAGATTCTGTGTTGGCCCAACTTCAAATCAGAGCATTCTTGCTTCAAACCAAACATTTCAGCTGATCTGATTGCCATCCATGCTACCCCAAAACACCAACCAACCCCACGTGTCCCTTCTGGAGCCTCTGGTAATATCCTGGCTGCAATTACCTCGCTGCCCTAAGGTACATGAGTAGGTCACAGTCATTGACTCCTGGCATCCACACAAGCTCTTCGTGCTGTGTCACTGTGTCACCATCAGGGGAAGGAAATGGCTGCAGATCAGGAAGCTTAGCCTGGAAAAAGAAAGAAATAATTAAGAGTTCATAGAGACATTAGAGTCGTTAACAAGGTTAGGAGGATGCACAAGTGTTATTAATAAGGAAGCCTGTAAATTCTCTGGAACATTGTGAGCTCATGGTTGGAAGATACTCAGAGGACAGGTGGTGAAGCTGTTTGAGCCAAGTTTGAGGAAACTGGGTCATCAAGTCCCAATCTATTCACTTTGTCCATCGTTCCTTTGCTGACAGTTCTTATTCAGGGCTAACACCACCTCTCAGTCCACCCACCAGTGAAGCCCTTCCATATATTGCCCAAACACAAGGATGCCTGCAGAGACAGTACAGCTTGAGAGCAAACCATTCTGTACTGCACATGGATAATCCTCTGTCGTGGAGAAAACAAACACTGTTGGACAATTTACCCTCAAAGAGACAACTTTTATTGTCAAAATGCTGCTGGCCAGGCTAAAACATACTCATAGACCACACTAAGGTGAATGAAAGCAAGATTGGGGCCACCACCCATGTACCATTTTAAACCAGTAACAAACCTTAATTGTCAACCTGGTGTCAAATGTGTAAGTCCTGGGTAAATCACTGAAGTCTGAAGAGAAACAAAGACATCTCCTGCAAGTGAGATAGCTCAGTGCAATGAACTCTGCCACTAAGCAACTATCATGCTGTATCCAGAGACCCAATTAGCATCTTTAGTCATCTGCTGCTATGGGATGAGATAGCTGAGAGCCTCTTCAGAAGCAGCTTTTAAGCCCTGTAATTACCTCCTCTACTTACAACGCTAAACATATTTGAGAGGCAACATTTACACAGAACCAGTAATTACAAGTCACAGGTTCAGATGTCTTTCATGTTCTGCTCTTTAATCTCCACTTTATTTTACTTCTTGCCTGGGAAAATGGATTGTCATTGAACTCCTCTTCTGGAAAAGGCTAAGCCAGCATTACAGCAGGAGGAGGTTTTGAGCAGAGCTGTGCATTCCAGCAACCAGGGTGCTTCACAAATTAACATTCATCCTCCTGTACCCTCAGAATATGCTTAATAACTAGAGCTACTCCTCAGAGCAACCTCCTCTTGAACACCTCTGGTCATTCATCTGTTAGCCAAAAGTTTTCAGAGGAGAACATTTAGTAGAGACTCACTCACATGTGAATTTTGAGAACAGCTGCAAAATTCTACAGAACATTTCACTTGTATCCTATTTGCTATTATGATACAAGCAGCAGTTTGAGGTTTCTGTGCACTAAGTATCAAAAAAAAAAATCCCCAACAGTCCTCTAGCATCTCTAACACGATTTAAGGAAAAAGAAGGTAAGAGATATTCATCAGAAACCACTATTGGGATCTCAGGGTTGGTTTTGGATTCTGCTACATCTACCTTATGCTCAATGAAGTGGGTGGAGGAAAGAGGATCCATCCCTGAGTTAACACAGGTTATTTTTACACCTTCCACAGAATGAATCAGACTACAGAATGCAAAGCAGCAAATACCATCTTGGCCTACAATCAACCATTCATACATATAAGATTAATTCATATATATATATTCATTGAGATATATAGAAGATTCATATATATATTCATTCATATATATATAAGATCCATATATATTAATTCATATGTAAGATTATATATATATATTAATTCCTGTATAAGATTATACCTTATACTAATTAAGAGGATGAGAATATATCCTCTTTGTGATGACATTTTACAGAAATATGCTCAGCAAATGAGTGAAAGAACAATGGAAGTTTAAACTACTAAGCAAGCAAAAATTAACAGTATTCTAAATCATTGGACCTTCTTCCTACTTCTTTTTTCCCCCATCCATAAATGCATCTGGTAATTACACCTTACAGCACAGGTGACTAATACCTGACAAAATATTAGATGGCAATTGGAGATGAAAGTTGTTTCGGAGGTATCATTTACAGTACTTTTATTATGACTGGTGAAAAGAACACTCCAGGTTTCATTGGCAAGGATTTTATTCCTCCAAATGCAGAACATCCTTAAGAATGTTACACGAGTCCCATAAATGTTTACTTCCACTTGTTATTAAATAAGATTTTTTAAAGAGTCTGAATGAATATTCATCATTTGGATGTAAAAACCCAGCCCAAAGTCAACTCCTCAGGTGAAGGAGAGCACCTGCTTCCTCGAGACTAATCTGGCCCTAAAAATCCAAGTGAGTTGTATGTTAATGCTCTTTAAGAACAGATTCTTTTCAATGCCCTCAAATTAGAGCTAACACACCAGGAACAAGTTAACACCTTGAGTCTTAACCCTCCTCTGCTTCCCAGTGTTTGAACACACTGAACTTGCCTCCTCAATTGCTATTTTAATAATCCAAGTGGCTCATGGCACTGCTCTTAATTGCTCCTCACAGTCAAACAATGCAACCAAGGTCTCCCTACCCTGACAATCTAAATTTCCCCAGCATCACAGAGTGAAAAGAAAACCTGCATAAAAGCTTCCTGGGAAATACAAATAAGACACTGTAATTATAACACGACTTCTGCAGACTACGGACAAAAGGGATATTTCAATAATGGCCCTGAATTTCCATGCCTCCTAGTTAAAATGAATTTAAAGTGCTTTGTGTGAAAATGAGGCAGGTAAAAGGGATGGGGACCAGTTAAGCTCTTGAATGGCAGGGAGAGGACAGGCTGGTGATGCTGGCAACAGAGGAAGAAGGTGTTTAGAAAGAGGGTGATCCCTGACAGCTGCCAAAACGACTCAATTATAAATACTAACTTCATTTTTAAGATGACTGTTGAATTAAGTATCCCCCTGACTTTTATGCTGAATTACCACAATTGGCCAAACTCATTTAACATACAAAAATAAGGAGAACACATGCAGACATTAAATATATAGTTATATCTCTATATCTATATATATCTCACCCACAGTTGCTGCAGAGTAAAGAAACCTTTCCTGGGTTAAAAGTTTCCCCATCCTTCTAATTTTGCAATGTTGTTCTTGGAAAATTGCTGTCTTGTTAAAATCACTCCATTTTGTTTGAATAAATAGATTCACAAGAAGGACTGTTTACAGGGAAGATAGAATCCACTTGACAATTTTACTATGCAAATTAAAATTGAAATATCTACTTTCAGTATAACTGGAAAAAAAAACCACCAAATCATTTTTTTACAGTTTATTAAAAACCCAGCTTGGTGAAAGGCAGCTGAGAATGCATTAACTCCAGAACACACCCAGTAAGAGCTGAGGTTTTTCCTTCATTTCCAGTAGTTAATCATATTCCTCCAATCCTATTCTAGAGTTAACCCACTTCTGCTAGAAAAAACTCATTAACGTATCAATATTTAACATAGAAATACCTCACTAAGTGAACTAGGGAACTCTGAAGAACTCCTGATGACTCTAAAAAGAATCATTGCATGCATACAACTTCCAATGTATGTCCTCTGAACAGCTCCAGGGGCACAACAAGCCCTTTGGATATAATAATACCAATAAAATCCCTTACCTGATGGCTGGGCCCAACTCGGATTTCACCTTGGGTGCTGTTTAGCCTCCTAAAATATAAAGAAAAAAATAATAATAATGAGAAAGGATTACAATTAATGACATTTAGGATTGTATTCTGTATTTTTTGGCATTGCATTTGCAATGCAGATGGAAGAGAAGCAGAAGTAATATATTAAGAAAAGAAAGAAAGATACACTCAGGTGTGTTACAGGCTACACTGCAAAGGGCAAAACCCAACAGGCAGTTAAGTCAAGAAGAGGATTAATGTGACCTGTCCTCACAGTAAGCAAAAAAGCACCAAGCAGGTGATGTTGGGACACATCTTCCTACCTGGTGATGGTTTCATTCCGTGCAATACAGAAGCAGCATGGGCTTCTCATCAATCATAGAATCACAGAATTGTCAGGGCTGGAAGGGACCTTCAAGATCATCCCGTTCCAACCCCCCTGCCATGGGCAGGGACACCTCCCACTACAGCAGTTGCTCACAGCCCCAGCCAGCCTGGCCTTCCAAATGTCCAGGGATGGGGCTTCCAGCACCTCTCTGGGCAACCTGGGCCAGTGTCTCCCCACCCTCCTGGCCAAGAACTTCTTCCTAATGTCTCATCTCAATCTCCCCACCTCTAGTTTTGAGCCATTCCCCCCAGTCCTACCACTACCCAACATCCCAAAAAGTCCCTCCCCAGCTTTCTTGTAGCCCCCTTCAGATCCTGGAAGGCCACAATAAGGTCCCCTCGGAGCCTTCTCTTCTCCAGCCTGAACAACCCCAACTCTCTGTCTGTCCTCACAGGAGAGGAGCTGCAGCCTCTGATCATCCTCATGGCCCTTCTGTGTTCCAGCACATCCTTTGAAAGCCCCTAAAGTTCTCCACAGCTCTGAACTGCTCCATGCTCAAGCATAATGGAGGGAATCACCTTCCAGCAAACCCCCAACTTTCACTAGTACCACGTTCCTTTCACTGCTGCTTTCAACACCAAACCTGGACTCATGCAGACATTACACTAAGCATTATGCTACAGATTAATCCACAGGAAACACCATCTGCCTCATGAACATCTGTGGTCAGTTTTCTCTTTCAAAACAAAATATCTTAAGTCAAAATATTTGGAGTATTAATCTTTGAAGAACAGAGCCCTGAGTTACCAGAATTGGCAAAACTAGTTCTTTTCCAGGAAGAATTCATGGAAAACCATTCCAGTTACTTTGGATCTCACATGGAAAATTATCTAGCTCGCTTCAAGAAGCTAAAATGATTATTGCTGCTGTTAATTCATTTGCATACATCACACAGTGTGACACAGAAGCATGGAAAATCTAAAAAGCAGCAAAAACATGTCTTGTGATAGTTGTAGAAGTGAATTTCAGTTCATCCAGAAAGAGCTTCCCTTCTACAGAACACACCTGGCCCCCATTTTTCCACTATATTGAAAAGATATTTATATTAAAAAAAGTCAAGTTCCATATGAACTGTCCTCCATGAAGTGAGAATTATCCTCTGAAGGGCTCTGTGCTGCTCACACCATGGGCTGGAGTTACTGAAACATCACATTATATTTTTTCATATTGCAGTAGAAATACCCTGACACCACCAGAAGTTAAAGGTCTGCTGATATAAACCAGGATAACACAATGACAGGATTCATTTTTCTTCGTAAATTTTCCATAGAATAACAGAGTAAATAAAAAGTTATCACTGAAGAGCATCCGTTGACCCTTTCTCTTTATTAAATACATTACAACATAAGCAACAAGGAGGCACACAAACAAAACTAATTACTGGAAATACTGATTTCTCAAGGACCACGGTTGAAACTCTGCTGTAATCTCACATATCCAGCCCTTGCCAAGGGCCAGATCACTGTAGTCTATAAAGGCACTTTACAGGCACAAACACTGGTACTTTATAGCCCCAAACGCTGGTGTTTGGGACACTCAAAGCAGCTACAGGCTGAGAACTTAACTCTGAGACTCCTGTAAAACAGCATTAAAGAACACAAGCAAATCCAAGGAAATTAAAGATCCTTAAGGTCAACATTCCTCTTTTCCTAGGAACTGTTCTTTTATTTAAACAGCCACCTTTTAGTTATATTCTGTATATTACATTAAAAGGGCGACAAAACTCAGAGCTGTTGTAAGACCAACTCTTGAATTTAGCATTTCAATACCTGCCAGACACTTCAGGGAGTCTCCACACACTCGTAAGGAAGAGCACACACATAAACCTAACAGATCATCACCCTCAATCTGGGAACAGCAAACCTGGAATTAATCTTGCAGTTGCTGCTGCAGGACCAATGACATCACTGGAGAAGTGAGCTGCTGCCCTGCAGGACTCCTCATTCACCCCGCTGGGGGCACAGGGAGCAGCAGCAACAACTGAGAGCTCCCTTTCAACTTCCCAAATGAAGAGAATGAGCAGAAACTGCTGGCCCTGAGTGATGCTGACAATGGATGAGCCAAACCATTAAACACCATTTCAAATAATAAAAAAATATATATTACAGGCAGGGTTTGTGATGTGATCATTTGTTTATCTTTATGGACATTTTCACCTCAAAATTTCAAATTATTACACAAGTATATTAAGTTAAACTCCACTTAACTGACTATTCTGAAGTGTTATTCGTTGGTAAACTACTACAGTGGATTCAAAGGGACCTTATCCAAGACACCAGGACAGGAGAACCTGTCAGACAGGAATAACACAGCTTTTGTAACACACAATCTTCTGTTGTGATGTCTACACAATGCTGCCTTCCTGGTAAGCAGATCCACCCTAAAACACGTGCCAAAAGTCTCCTGAAAAGAACAAGAACACGTCAAAATGTTTTCCTCCAATGCAGCTTTTTGCGAGACGTGATCTGACAACTCTTCTCTTGGTTTCAGGTTATGCAAAGAAATGACTGAACTAGAAAATCAAATTTATATTTACCAAAAAAAAAGATAATTTAGATACTAGGGTACATTTTTTTTAGCTACAAAGCATCAGAATTTTTCCCTGTGAGGAATGAAGGGGAAACCAACAACAGCAAAAGCTGCTGCTCTTCCTTTATTCCCAGAATTCGTTTTCAAGCCATGCACAGCTCTACCAGTCAGAGCAAATGTAACTTAAAACATGTCTCTGCAGTGTCTACAATCCTTCACACCAGCTAAAGGTTTTGTACTGGATACTTTGGGAGGTTAAAACAGAAAATAAAGCTATTTTCTATTTAGGAGAAAACACAGCACTCCAAGTATCTCCCAACTCCCAATTTCTTCAGTTGCATCATGAATATGATGAAGCATTTAAGAGTCAGCACTGATTACAGGATGCTGGAGCATCCTATAAGTAACTGCAAAGATAAAAGCAAAGTTTTGGGCTCTTAACTATGGATGTGGAGTTATCTGGGGGAACTCAGCAGGGCCAGCCAGCCACGAGTCCTCCCAGGGAAATGAAGTGTTAAGAGAAATATTTCTGTGTGCTTTTTCATCACTCATTCGCCATTTCCTGATGATATTCACACCCTGCACGTCCCTGCCCCTGTCCCAAAGGGGAAGGACAGGGCTGGCTGGAGCTGCTGTGCAGGAAGCTGTGGGACCTCACTCCTTGGTGCTGGTTTTGAGCCAAGCTGGTGGCTCAGCCATGGCACACAACCTGTTAAATCATCCTGACTGTCTCCACATCGCCAGGAATGGCTTTGCAAATGGAAAAGAAAAAATTCTCTCTATGGAAACTAAAATGCACGATACATTTTAAAGCTAAATTATATTGGTGGAGAGCAATTACAATAATAATGGAACGAGGCTCCGTGTTTATTCTATGGGAAAGGGGAAAAAAAGAAGACCCAGCACCGTATATGAAATCTGACACAAAAGAAACTGATGTAACAAAGCAGTATCCATAGCAACAACAACTTAATATTTCAGTCCTCTTCAGCTGCAGTGGATTAAATATAATGACAAGATGTTCCCTTTGAGAAGTAACCTGTTGCCATGACAACGTTGTATTCTGCAAAGTAAACAGGGGCTGGTCAGAGAGGAGATGGAAGCCTGCGACGGAATATCAAAAAGGCAAGAAGCTTCTGTAGCAGAGCAGGGCAAAAACAAGCAGGCTCTGATCCCAGCGAGGCTGGTTCCAAACAGTTCCAAGGGAAGAGAGAGGATGTTCAGTTCAATGAAGCTTTGTCCTCTCAATTCTAAAGCAACAGGGGAGGTTGGAGGTTCAAGGCCAAAAGCAGCACCACTGAGAGAAACCAGTTCAGAGGTGAGGAGGAGAAAGGAATAGGAGACAGCACAGGGTGGTGCAGAGCTTTGATTTATCAGCTTTGGAAAGAAGGAAGGAGAGGAAGGAAGGTTGGCAAAGGCAGCTCCTGCAGGATTCCTAACACAGAAACAAGTTTAACCCTCTCTGACTATCAGCTACTTAGAATCATCAAATCATTTAGGTTGGAAAAGACCTCCGGGATCATCAAGTCCAACCTTTGTCCAACATCTCCCTGACCCCTAGAGCATGTCTCCAAGAGCCACATCTACTCGTTTGCTGAACCCCTCCAGGGATGGTGACTCCAGCACCTCCCTGGGCAGCCTGGTCCAGTGCCTGACCACTCTGTCAGTAAAAAACTTCTTCCTACTATCCAATCTAAACCTTCCCTGGTGCAGCTTGAGGCCATCACCTCTTGTCCTTTAGTTCCATGTCTATACTCAACACCAGGCCCATAGCACCTACACAGAAGCTGCCACAACTGGCAGCCTTCATCTGTGAAAACAATGCAGCAAAGGACTAAGACACAGCAACAAAAGCACTGCCCTAGGACCATTTAAGCTGCCATGAAGCACACCAGACCTGCCTTGAGGGTAACCTGGGTTCAGGACTTGCAGCACCAACAGCTATTAGGGTACTGCCAGAGCCATACAGGATCCAAGGCTGGGAACTCGCAGCAAAGCTCTGCTGAGTTTGGAGGCAACAGCAAAAGGCATTTGCAGATTTCTGTACAGCTCTTCTCTGCACTGTCCTACCCTTGACATGCAGCCAAGTCAGTTCTTCACCCAGCACGTTCAGCAAAGATCTCTGCTAGGCAGCCAGCCTTCTGAAGGAAGCTCCACACAGGGTACACACAAGGTGGACCTCCAAGGTCAGGGATCGCGTGCACAAGGTGCAATCTCAGAACCTGTGATGCTGCTTCTTTCATCTTTTCCTTTTTACTACCAAAGTTCAGCAAGAAACATGCTATGCAGTAATTGCACATTTTTTTTCATACTGACTTACACGCCTGAGATGGGGGTGTGGGAGGTGGTGCTACTGCAGTCCCACACTGAACCAACTGTGGTGGCCACCAGTTCACCCAGCAACAGCCATGGTTTAATTGCCTTCTGCTGCGGCCACCACGGACTCAATGCTCTCCACCACATACTGCACTTCCACTGGCTTTCTGAGATACCTGCTACGAGCCAGCAACAGCTCAGAACACATGAAAATAATGCTACTATTAAGTTAAAAAGATCACAAAACACCAAATCAAACCACCACAACCCAAACCTCACAGAGGACAGGATTCTGTGCTGCCCATCTAACCACCCTTGCCATAATCATTCCTGATTGTGTATACTGAGGTGTTCCATAATTAAACTAGACAGATGCTTCAACAGCAGAAGGTTTTTAAACCAGCCAAATCACTCAGCCACACGTGACCTCTCAAACAGTATTCCTGATTTTTTTCAGAGCTCTCCAAAAAGGGTTTTCAAAAGCCCCTTGCAGAACCCCACTGCCTGTGGCAACGTATGCCTGTCACAAACAAACTCCACAGTGCAAAAGAAGCTCCAACAATTAAACCAGAAGCACTATCAGTCTAAGTAGCTCTCCCCATCCTGGGGTAGGGGCTGGAGGAGAGGATTTGGGGCTCTCTGGGGTTGGGATCAGAAATAGTGCTCACTGTGCACTCAGCCAGCACTCTGTAAGGACTAAGGAAGGGAGCAAAAGCAGCTGGAAGAGATCATTATTTTTATATTCTAAAGTATTCAAAGAGAAATGAGCTTAAAGGTAGGATATGTAGAGGTTGAGGGCAAGGGCTCTGTGTGTATATCGTGGTTTTGTTTTTAATAAGCAATAACAAGCTATAGAACTAAATGATTCTCATAAGATTTGGGGTTATTTACGAAACCTGATAAGAAAATCAATGGCTTAGCAAATAAAGCAAACTCACGTTAGATACACGAATTATAGGCAGAATAGATTATAAATTGCCATCATAGATTTCACATTGATGCAGCCAAGCAGTCACTGTTGCTGGCAAGATAATCAGTTACAGAAATTGGAAGCATGACACAGGGAGGCAACTCCTAGATATTTGTGATTTCTGTGAAGTTAACATAAATCTGACGTAGTTAGGGAAGAGAAAGTCTCAAGAAAAGGTTTTTTTAAAAAAATCCTTTTATGCAAATCGTCCAATCCCCAAGATGAACAAAAAAAAAAGCACGAGAGGCAGTTCTAAAAACATCTGGCAAGGACCATTTTGTTCCATCTCTAGAGGGACAAAACGGGAGAGATCAAAATTACTCCACTCCAACTTCAGCTGGTTAAAAAATAGTTTAACCAGGACCTGAAAGGGGCTGGCATCACAGCCCAGAGATCCATTTGGTAGGACACTTGCTGCTTTTTGTCCTGTGCATCCATTAAAACAAAATTCAGAGCTTGTCTTGACACTCTCCTCCCTCATGTGATGCTCTGCAGGCTCTGTCTGCAAGGACTTAACTATAAAAACAGACCTTTACATCCATTTGCTCCTCTGCAGCACTAAAGTATCAAGATTTCACCAGAGTGATGCCAAATAGACTGTCCACAAACACACCAAGCCTCTGTCATCCCTCACAGCTCTATTCTTACTTTCTCCAAGCATCTGCTGATGGTCGCTGGCAGGAGACAGGTTACTGAGCCAAAGGGATCCTCAATTTGACCCCAAACCATCTTTCTTATTCTCATATATTATTCTATATTCTTGTATTACACAGTCCAAGACACAAAAGGGACCATCAGGTTCAGACCCTTCAACTTTAAACCAAAAAACCCACAAACCTGAGTTAGGTGCCTAAGAAAACCAGAACTGGCTCCTTTCCCAATCCCCCCACCACCACCACCCAAACAGCAATTCTTGCTTAAAGACACTGAGTTAGATACATAGTTTTGATTTCATTATATGGCATCTATATCAATCTACAAATAAATGGCTTGTTAGCTTTTTCCAACAATTATTTACTACATTAAAAGTTGTACCTTGGGTAACTTGAGTTACCCAATTTCATGTGTCCAGCTTGCACTTCTGCCTTCAATTTTTTTTTTAAGCAAGATATTAAAATCCCCTTTTTAGAAGTAGTACCTTATTGTTCAGAAAATATTCCTGCTACTGGTCAGCCTCCAATATGCTTAAATTTTGTTTCAAAACTCTTGTAACAGTGCATTATAATTTGAAAAAATAAGATGTACAAGGAATTTTGTGTTCTGAGAGAAAAATCCTGCCTGTATTTCAGGCAAATGAACTTAGATGGGGAGGTTTGTGGTGAGTGCTCAGTCTAAAGCAGGAATGAGTAAACATGTACTAACATCTGTACCTTCAGCACAAGCTCAAACCTGCTGAGTGATGCAGAGCCAGAACTTTACACAAGTGGAGGCCTCAGTGTGCTGCTGTTTGGAGATGCAGCAGTTTGAGGCAGACAGGGAAAGTTTTTCCATGATAATGTTCTTTTTTATCAGGTTTATGTATGAGAAAAAAGACTACACGGTCCTTGGAAGTATCATCCCCACTCAAAAGGGAGAATGAAGTGATTATAATACAACCATTCTGCAGGAAACAAGCAGCCTCTTCACATAGGAATTACCTGTGGGGGGCATTTTTTGCTTAAAGATGCCATTAATCATCTCTCTAATATTTGGTTTCCAATATTTGTTTACCTTCAGATAAGGAAAACACCAGTATTTTGATCACAAGTCCAAAAAAATAAATCAGTGGCAATTTCTGCATGATGTAAAGGTCTTTATCTGCTCTACACATGATTTTAATAGAACCAGAATGTTAGATTTTAATAGAGCCAGAATGTTACTTATTTACAAGCAACATTTACACTGATAAGTAAATACATAAACGAATTTAACAAGGAATTATATTGCTTTAATGTTTATCTTGTACAGTTTCTAAGGGCCAGGCAGCACCTTTGTACCTCCCAGAACAAACATCCACTATTAAAACAGACTCTATACTACCCCCAGCACCATTTCTTCAGCACAATCACAGTTTATATGCAGGACAGTGGAACCAGGCAGCAACTCAGCAGTTAATTTTCTTCCCTAAAGCTCCAGAGAGATTAGATGCAATGATCTACTCTTGGTCTCCCAGCCTGCCTGACAATGCAGATCTCCAGCAGATACATGGAGAAGCAAGAGAATATGTTAAAAAGGTGATAAGCAGGAAGAATGCAAAGCAGAAAACAGCATGGAGATATCCCTAGTCCCACCATACACCTGGAAATAAAAAGCTCTAATTAGAAAAATTACAGACTAAAGAACTGGAAGGAAGGGGTAATCTTACTGATTAAAGCCTTGAAAAAACTAAAAGGAAGCCAGAACAACAGGGAGGAAGAGTACCAAACACTTGGCCACTATTTCTTCATCCACAGCACAAAATAAAAGCACTTCCTATAGTATATTTGTACTTTGACTAGTTGGTTGGAATGGAACTAACTCACCAGACCACCTACACAAAGTCTCTGAACTGGAGAGAATCTTCTGGGCATCCAGCCAGCTGAGAACTTCACCATTAGCAGCACTGCATGAGCACACTCCAGGCTGAGCAAGGAGAAAGGGGCTTTTCAGCCCACTAAATATCTTGCCAGTACCACAGAGAACTGACAGAAGGCAGCTTTACTTTTACTACCAAGGGCTTCTTTGGTTTGGGGTTTCTTTGGGAGGGTGTTGTGGGTGTTGGTTGGTTGGGGGGATGAGGTGTTGGGCTGTTCGTGCTGTTGCATTTTCTTTTTTAAATCAAAGTGAGACAGTCTCACACACCTAAGTACAAACCTAAGGAACTGCTTTGGTTATAACCTGCCTGGCCAACCCCACAGCTGCCAATACAGGTGAGAGGCACTTGTGGGGAAGCTTGTGGGAAGCAAAGATTGAGAACAGGAAAATCACTGAAGGCCTCCTCTGAGAGGAGAACTGCCACAGGGAATTAAAAACATCTATACACTTGCCAGGAGCAAGAGCCACCTGATTGTGTAGCACAGAGGCCAGAGGCATCCTTCAAGGGGGATTTCTGGGAATCAATACAACCAACAGCACATGAGGCAGTGCAGAAAGCCTTATTAGGCATATTACTCCAGCAGTAATGTAATAGTTATTTGACAACCAGATTTTGTCTTGTTACAACCTAGAGGTGGTTTTTTTTTTCCACCTCTGCTGTTGCAAGTCAACCTTATAAAGAACATGACCAAATTTTCATTTTAAGTTTAGAAGTAGCTTCTTTTTTTCCCCTTTAAGTGCATGCACAAATTATCATTGAAAAACAACACAAAGTAGAATGCTTTGTACTCCCCCCCATCCCATTCTATCCCTTAACACATTCTCTTCTACTTCTAAGCCAGCATTTGAAACAAATGCAAAGGACACAAGGTGTCAGCTCCCTGCATTCCTGCAGAGCAGTGTCATATTCCTCTACACATCCAAGTAGCTCCTATATCAGGAATAAGAATGTTTTTAAAGCTTCAGCCTATGGAAACATCCCTTTCAGCAGGAGGTGATGCAGCCAGGCTGAAGTTCAAGGGAATTATGCTCTATATTCATCAGTGTGACTTTGCTCCAGCCAATGGCACAAACGAGCAGTGACCCACACTGAGCAGCTGAGCCTGACTTGCATGCTCTGGAGGTATAAAAGGCAATGGAAAAAGGAATGACACTTCAGATAGCACACAGATAAGACATGGCACTAACGTGGGCAAAATTACAGTCTTATCCATCCTTCACTCCTCAGGTTCTGGCAGGAGAAGGAAGGTAGCCCCAGTAATGCACACTGCACAGGTGAATGACTGCAAGGCTAAATATCAACCTTCTGCTCTAACGTAACCATCCCATCACCTTCAAACTCAACACACTCCAGTAACTCACAGACAAGTCACTCTCAGCAACAGACCCCACGGTGCTGAGATCACTTCCAGGCCAGGGGGCTGGCCAAGGGGTCAGGGCACAGCTCTGCACAAGTTCATGCACAACTGGGAACAGAAACACCCTGCAGAATCAAGTTTACTCCCATTCAACACACTCCAACCTGGTTTTATTTAGCAGTGACAAGTCACTGATGGCTGTCCCACAAGGACCTCAAAGCCAGTTGCAACCATCCTATGCAACACTGTAAAGCCCAAATCCTCTATTTCATTCAGATCAGCCTCAAAACGTGTTTTGCTCACCCAATAAAACCGACGTAGGCATTTCTCCTGGTTTGAATACCTCAATAGCATTGCTTACCCAGCTGTCCTGTGACAACACACACAACCACCTCGCCGCGTTCCAGATGCACAAGTGTTATTTGCATGGGACTGACAAGCAAGCAGAAACCTGCTGCCTGTTCGGGGTTTCTTCTTAATACTCGAGGAAGTACCAGCAGGATCACTGCCCCTCAACCCAAGCCAGAGCCACCCATCCTCAGAGCAACCACTGGCTGCTGCTCCACGACCCTCCTCACCATTCTCTCTCCACAGCCTGTGGCAGGCCCAAACATCCCCTAATCACCACTTGGGCAAGGCTGCATCCCGCAGAGAGCCTCTGCAGCTCCCTCCAGACCTGCCAGAAGGTTGGCACGCAGACAGCACAAGTGAAATTAAAACTGCACCACGAGGAAAGGAAAAAAAAAAAAAGCCCACACAGCTTCAACGTTCTGCTCCATGCACCCCTCAGCCACAGCTCCCCTGCTCTGTGCCCTCATGCACCGCGCGAACGGCTGCGCAGCAGAGCTGGTTGTGCTTCCCAGCGTCCTGAGGAACATGCAATAGTAATGACATGATTGCAGAAACATTCCAGAAGTCACGAACAACAGCCAAAATCATCCCTGGTCAGGGGAGGCCAGAGCGCTGTAGCCTACCTGCAGGGGCTGAATGGATCATCCATGACTATGACAGGCTCTGGTGGGTTTAGATGTATTCCCGAGCCCTCAACAGCTAAAAACTCTGCCTTTTCCACTCTACCAACTCAAAATGGAGGCACATGCAGGCTGAGAGACCTCGGAGAGCTTCCACTGAGCTTGTGCTATGACCTAAGCCTGCACGCAGAACGCAGAAACTTCGCCCTCGGACTGAGAGGACTGAGCATGTGCCGTGACCCTCCCTCAGCCGCACACGGGCTCTCCACGCAATCCTCCCCAACCCGCCGCCGCTTCCGTAAATACCGCGGCGGCTCCGGCTCCGCAGCCCCGGCTCTGTGCAGGGAAGTGGGGCCTTCG
This sequence comes from Brachypteracias leptosomus, assembly GCA_013401335.1. Taxonomy (NCBI): domain Eukaryota; kingdom Metazoa; phylum Chordata; class Aves; order Coraciiformes; family Brachypteraciidae; genus Brachypteracias; species Brachypteracias leptosomus. The sequence goes on along the minus strand of VYZX01009633.1, from coordinate 111,062 downwards.
CGGGGGGATCCGGGACAGCCAACGCTCCAGAGCCCGGCCAGGCACAGCCTCTGCTCCAGCACTCCTGTACCTGCAGGGTTTCCATCTCTAACAGGCCTCTAAAAGCCTTTTCTTCCTCCTTCCTGATGAGCGTTTCTAAAAGTACAGGGATTAAAAGGCTCGGAGGTTTTCACAGATGCAAATGAGGCCTCAGGTTCTAATGTACAGAGGCCTCACTTCTAATGCACAGAAGCCTCACTTTTAATGCACAGAAACTTCACGTTTTAATACACAGAAACCTCACTTAATGCACAGCAGCCTCACTTTTAATATACACCTTATTTTCTAGCAAACGAAGCAGAAGCTGATTCACCAAATGCTTTGATTCCACCTGTCAATAATGCAATATATGAGGGTATTTAAAGCAGCGATGCTGTTGCTATTTACAAGCACGTATGAAGACAGTGAACCCAAGAGGAGCCAGACTTGACTCACTCTGAACTTCATCATCCCTGATTCTTGGCATTCCTGCTAATTAATGTAATTCTCAGAAAAATCCTTAACTACCCATTTACATGAAGGTAACATCCCTTCCTCCTACAGCAGATGCTTTAATTAGTACAACTGCCTCCGTTTAGAGCATCTGAGATGCCTGAATTTTCTACAAGGCTAGAGAAGGGAAAGTTTCACAAATTTGGAATTTCAGAAACTGAGAAAGCAAAACAGAGCAGGCCACAGAATCCCAGATTTTCTCTCTGACAATAATCCAGTGAGAAATTTCATTAACAACATCAGTGCACACACCTTTCTGGTTGCCTGTATAACGTTACCTCCCACCCCTTTGTTGGGAACCTTCACCAACACAGTCTGGCTCCTTTAACAAACATGCAATAACAATTCAAATGTTTGATAATAAACATTTCAGCTACCACAGCTCTGCTGAAATTATCTGGGGCTACCAAAGCTCGTTCATAATCTGAAGGAGCCATTTCCTAAAATACAGGATAGAGGATTGACTCAAGGTTGTAAAAAATTAAAAATAAATTTAAAAACAACCCACCAACCATGATAAAAGTTCCTGTTTTTTCAAAATATTAAGCTATACTAGGCTACATATTTCTAACTTCCAGAAACACAGTGAAGTTTTATAAATTGCTTAAAAACCCAAACAGAAACCCAAAGAACCAAACCCACCACATCATTCTATCAGCTCAGTTCTGTTACGTAAATATTAGAGGAGGCAAAACATTCAAAACAAGACTGTCTGACCAAATTTACTCCAGACTACAAGAAGATAACTCCTCCAAAAAACATTGCACAGTCTTATCAGCTGACTAATTTAAGAACACTCCCAAGGCCAAGTGTATCTGGTCTTCATTTCAACAGCAGCTAAAACAAATGTCTGGATTTTTTTCTTGCTGTTTATCAGGATTGAGTTTCTCCCCCTCAAGTTCACAACATGATCTTGTGATCCTGAGAAAAAGTTTGCAGCTTTTATGCTGCCCTCCAGCTCAAAGATCAACAGAAATAACATATTCCAAACCACATTAATAAGTGTGATATCAGAGAATCATAGAATGGTTTGGGTTGGAAGGGACCTCAAAGATCATCTAGTTCCAACCCCCCTGTCATGGTAGAAAGAACCCAAGGAAGTTATACATCCATTTATTGAGTTTTGGAGGGGTTTTTGTCTGTCTGTTGAAAAGGAATCAACTGCAAAGCACTTCAACACATGATAATACCTCCTGACCTGAGGTGGGGGTGCTCAGCATCTTCCATAATTTCCCAGGAATATTAGACAAGAGTGACACAAACCAACTTTGCTGTAATTGAGTAAGACAGAGCAACCATCTGTTTCACATCACATGGGCATACCGTACAAACAGTCCCCAATCTCCCTCATCAGGAGGATTCCTGGTTCTATTTAATATTGCTAAACCTATTAAAAAAAAAAGAAGACTTGCAATATGCTGTTGGAATTGTCTTATTAAGCCAAGTACACCACAAACTGTCATGGTGTTTTACTAAGTGTAAGCATAACAATAATTCATTTTAAGGCTCTGATTTGAGACGTAAAAATGGATATAATGAAAATCTTTCATGATCATTTCACCCTCTCACTGCCCTGGGCACTATTATATGCATAGAATAAAAATATTCTGACTGCTAAAAATTAACCAGACCAAGATCAAAATAGCAAAACAGAGCTCTGCAGTCCTCTTGGTTGTGGGTATCAATTTATCATTCCACTCTATTTTTTTTCCTAAGAAGGGCATCACTATGAGGAAGCTCTGAAGCCCCTGCCCACACACAGCTCCACACTGGCTTCTTGGCTTTGTAAGAATACACAATATTCTGATTTGTTTCCAGACCTGAAACTTGTACTCCACCCACTCCACTTTCCACTGAAAATCAGTAAATTAAAAGACTTTTGAGTGGGACTTTCTACAGAAATCCCCTTCCAGAGAACATGAACTACTAGGAAGCCATGAAGGACAAGAAAAAGAAAGAGCAAGTGAGTTTCCATTCCACTCCTGGGAACACTCCTCTCCAAAGCACACCAATACTCATTTAGCTCACACCATCACCCAACAAGATCACTTCAGAAGATTAAAAAAATAAATAAAAAGCATATGGAATGAAAACAGACACAATCCTGGTCCTCCCAAAAATTCTGTTCCGAAAAATTCAGCCATGGCTTGAATATTTGGTGTTATTTTGTTCTACAATGCAAAACAATGTTATGGAAGACAATACAATCCATGGCCATGAGAACTGCTTGGAGAAGAACATCTGAGAATTACTAAAATTCAATAGAACTTAAATCTCTGTATTTACAGATGTCATTGTCAGAGAAAACTTCACCATGTATTTATTTACTCCTGAGACCAAAGAGCTGATGGTGTAGGACATGCCAGTACACTATAAAAACAGGGCAACACCAACAGGGCATTTGGGGTGTAGGACAGTTCCAAGAGGCTTCTCTAAGTCCACACAAGATATCAAATTGCTAAAGGAAGGACCAGGAGAAGTTCTTGCCAGAATCAGCTACACCTGGCACCACCATAGTAAGTGGAGTAGTGGTTGATGAGTGGCAAGATGTGAGCTGGTGAGGAGCAGGTGTCTGAGGTCAAGCAACACATTCAACACCATTCCCAAACCTTGCTGCACACTTTTTCTTAACAGGTAGAGCTGATTTCTGACTCAAATCCCAAACCCAAGCCCAACTCAAGCTGCTGTAGTTACTGATTTTCTGAAGCAGTACATCAGATCTGGGTTTTTTGCCTATTATTGCTTCTTACCTGCTATCCTACACACTCTGAAATGCTTCTGAACTAGTTTCAGGGCACACAATGCCCCTAACATCTCTTCTTTGGTAAAGCATTGGTCTCATCTGGCTGTTTGGGGAACCTAAGAGTTTGGGTGGGGTTCCACGTGAGTGGAATTAGTCAGTGTCAGAGCAGTCACTTCTCTGAAGACACAAGAAATTAATTATTTGGAAGTACTTCGCATGAAATGAATTTTCTTTCTCAGCTGGCTCCACAAGCTTAGTGGATGTTTCCACACTCTTGAGAGGCAGGGATGTATTTCAGGTCTCCTGACAAGCCTGATTAACACTCTATTCAAGGTGACAACACCCAGCCTCTAGCTTTAACATCACTTTAGCTCTTTATTCCTCAATCAGATTTTTCTCCCTGATGTGAGAATTACTGAAACAGAGTGTGTAATCTTTTTTTTTTTTCCTATGGAGTTTGGTAAAACAGACACTGTAAAGAAAAAGGTGATCCCAAACCCCCCAGGTTTACCACTTGCACACCACAGAATGATCAACAACAGGATTATGGTTGATATTTCCCAAGCTTTCAAATGGAAACCCAAGAACAAAGTGTACTTTTATTCAGCACTCTGTGCTCCAAGAACAAAAGGGCCTCTTAAAACAGTGTTTTGGGATCTGGGATTTTTGCAAATAGAACACAGGGAAACAGAGAAAACAAGATTCCCACGTTGAGCATCTTAAGCTGAACACAAAATAAAAATCATTCAAACAAATCTATCTTGGTAGATGCAATCCACAGCTCAGGCTTGGCCTCAGACTATCCCATCACACATTCCTACAAGGCAGTTGAGGGCTCACACCACAGTATTCAAAAATCTTATCTACAACATACTATTACTTCAAGGCACCAAGGGATTTTCCATCCTTTCCACGTGAAACAAAACACGACATCAGAAAAGCAGATCAAGTTGAAGACCAAGTTTTGTTTTTACAAACAAATCACCAACAGGAATGTTACAATATTTTAACTTCCAAAAGCAAAATACTTAGAATTGGGTATTCAAAGCTACACACATTGTAAAGCAGCAGCAAACACAGGTCAAAAATAATCAGCTCCTTTTTCTAAACCTCACCCATTCTACAGAAAACATACAGGCTTGAAAGGGTAGAATTAAAAGAAAAAAAAAAGCAAAACTCTGGCTGCAACCAAATGAAAACCCTACATTTTGAGAGCTGGCTGGGCTGAGTAATTAGCTGATCCCTAAGTGCTCTGCTTTGTCATTTCATTGATCTTTTCAGGCTCAGTCATTTTCTAATAGCTGGAAGAATTACCAGCTACTTCTACACAGAAAGTGGGTTTAAAACTGCACTGACAACTTGCATAAATGGCATTCCAGAAGAGAAATCACCCATTAAACACAGGACCTGAGCTAATCCAAACAGTTCATTTAACATCCACACCCTCCAAACTAAATTGCATTGAAGAACAGTGACAGATAAATCATGACACACACCATAAACACCTCACATGGCCAGACTGCTCCAAAAAAATACATAAATAATATTACAAAAGACATTTTAACATGCTCTATGGTAAAATATTAGAGGATTTCATGCTCTTTTTTTCCCCCCTAGAAATCAGCATTACCAAGATTGCCTCCTCTGGACTTCACTGACACCACCTGCTATGAAGTTAAACTGGATTAATTATGGGAGGTTCACTGGTCCAATACCCTAAGACATATGTACAGTTTAAGACCTATCAGAGTAAGGTATAGAAAGCCACATAAATAAATAGGAGGGATATAATAATATGCCCACAGAGGGAGTTTCTTAACTGCAAGCAGTTAGTGGTTGGCTATGCCCTGAAGCATAAAGATTCCTATCTGCATTAAACCCAGCAAATCTACCATGTAACAATCCAAATATTTATTATTTATATGCCCATCTAATCACCACTTAAAATAATGCTTTTTTCAACCATCTCTCTAGCAATCAAGGTCCACAGCTAATTATGTTTTCTGCACTGAAAGAAACACCACAACTTGCAGCTGGCACAGACCTTGCTGAGCCCTGTTACACATTATTAATCTTTTACTCAAGTGCTCACACAAATACACCCCTAGACAACAAACTCTCCAAGGTTATTTGAAATGCATTCTCTGTGTTTACTAAACCACAGAAATGGAAAAAATAAGTCATGAAAGACAAAGATAATGAAGGTCCAGGCTAGAGTCAGCTCTGCTTTCCCAACACAGCTGATAAAGACTGGACAACCCCCACACAGATTGAAAGAACTATGAAATAAGAGCATGCTGAACATAATTTCTTCCAATATATATTAATTCCCCCAAAAAGTTCTTTCTGGGCCTCTAATTTGCTCAAGGCCAATGAAGCAACAACTAGGAATTGCTGAAATGGGACCATATATATATATATATGAGTATATATACAAGTATATATACACCATATACAAGTATTTACTTATGAAAGCATCAATTCCCACATTCAAAACCTTTCCATTTCATTTCTTTGAAGTGTGCAAGTTTCAACACTGCTCATCAGAAGATGTGAACCTATTTTTAGAAGTATTTTCAGGGCTGTGCATTTAGCCAAGGAGACAGGTAAAAAACTCCTGCTAATGTTTGCAACCTTTAACAAAATTTTACAGCTCTAACAAGCTGTTTTGAAGCAATATGTTATTTACCCAGAGATGTAACTGAAGTCATGACTCACTGCACAATTTTGTTATTTGCTCTGGATTTTTCATCCATATAGAGTCAGTAGGAAGATGTAGATTCCCCCTCACATCCCCTTTCACCCCACCTTCCCAGCAGCACCATCCTTGATGTTAACTTGAGTAGTTTCCCTGCTCCTACAGGCTGAGCTCAGTGGTAAAACTTGCCTTTAAAAGTCACTTCTCTTACCTTGTCTCTGGATTGTAGCCCAGTATGTAGAAAAATGAATCCACCCGAGCTTTAAACTCTCTAGCAGCAAATATGTCAGAGAAATGGGAGATGTTACACTTCCCCCTGAAAGAAAGAAGGAGAAGGGTATTAGGATCCAATCTTGAGTAACAGCTCTTTTAATTAAGTGCCACTGCAATCTGTGTATAAGCCACAGACATCCTTGTGTTCTCATAAATGTCTAAAACATCATAAATATCACCCTGCTGTAACAAATAACCAGGCAGATTTTCCCCGTGGTGGAAAGGGAAGGAAATTCAGCTCCAGTGTCTCAGATGGTGCTCTACAAACATTCATTAATTCTCACTCAGGCAGCACACAGACCTGAGGAGCCCAAATTTCACCAGACTAATGAATATCCACCCTAGAAACAATCCTGAAAACATCTTATTTTCACAGTCCTATTACACTTATGCCTTCAAGGAAGCTTCAAAAATTCTACTATTCATATTATTTGGGAAGTCAGCTTTTGATTTAGCAAGCTAAACACTTCAATTGAATAATATTTCCAATTAAAAAGCAAATCTATGCTGTCATTATCAAAACTGCCATTTTTAGCCATCCTAAAAATGCACATTCCAAACACACAAACGTTTCTTCCTTTTATTTTCATACTTGAGAGTAAAAATACTAAAAAAGATAGTCAAATAAGTAAAGATACTAAAAAAAAAAAAAATGAGATAAAGAGAAAAGAGGATTTGCTTGCTATACAACAGATTGTTAATAATTGTTTTTTAATATAGTTTGTTGATGAAATCATTATCCTTAAGGAGGAGCATGAAGTGAAGCTGTGAGAAGCTGCATCTCCTGTTTGTTGGACCATTAATGTTCAGCAGCTGCTTGGGTGTTGCCATCCTGGGCACTCAGTTTGCTGCTGCCAAGTACATCTGATCTCAATGGGCAGAGAGAACCAGGCCAGCCAGCCAAAGAGTTGCTGCTTTTTAGCTAATTCCATGCAATAAAGCCCAAGATTTTGCTCTTCCAGCATGTCCAGTTTGCCAGTATTAGTACAGATAGCCTCTCTTCTCACTTGTGCATATGGAATAGTGTTTGCTATTATAAATAAGCTTATTTAATGTTGCAAAAAGGTTTGCCAGTCTTGGTTAAAACTGAATGAAGTGGACACCAATAATAATAATTATTGGACTAATTATTTAGCCTGGTATTATCCAGGATTTGTTTGCTCAGAAGCACTGAAAAGCTGCACTAAAAATTGAAATGCTGAGCTGCCTTCCCTTCCCAAGCATTCCATGGCAAAGCTCTTCAAAAAGTCATCACCCAACAGCCACTGAGAACCCTGCCCTGGAACAGGAGCTCTTGGAGCCACATCACCTACCCCAGGTGAGGAACAACCACAGCAGAAGGATGAATAAAGCTGTTGCCTGCTTTAAGACAAAATCAATAGAGCTCTCCTGTGAGCTGAGGCCACATAATTGTCCCTGTGATTGCCTAATTCTCAGTCAATTGCCTTTCTGGCAAAGGACAAAGCAACACTGGGTATTGCCCAGGTCAGGCCAGGTTGTGATGGAACATTAACAAGGCCCATAATTGAGATGTCATGCAGAAATACTGCCAGACAAACTTGTGCACCAATATTTATTTTATCCCTGGTGGCTGGTTTCCTAGCTTAGTCATTAGGAAAGAAAGAAAATGAGAAGGGGGACTTGTTTTGTTGTTACACATTGAATTCATATTTTAAAAGTATTTGAGGGAGAAATATTTAGTTTACTTTCAATAGTTCATGTGACAGTTAAGAAGCATTTTCCAGATAGGCTTGTATTATCTTTGTGAAATCACCACCTCTTGCTCATAGCATTTCAGACAAGTACTACTAAATACTGCCACAAAGATTTACCATACAGGGAAGTTATGTCCTTCTTTTACCTACACACTTCCAGAGTATCCTCTAGTTAAAATTCTCCACTGGTCAGAGGGAAGATTGGTGGTTAAAATCACTGGTTTAATTTCTCAGTTTATCATCCATTCCTGGGGTGACCAGAGCCATTTGTTAGCAGAGGGCAGAGAAACAATCTCATATAATAATAAATGAGAGTTCTGTGTTAACTCTCCTTTCACATACCACAATACATTCTGCCTACTCTGTTCTCAGACTGTAAGAACACCACATGCAATTACCCTGACATTCATCTTGTACACTGAAAATTACTGACATGCATTAATCACACTTTGCTAGAAAAGAACCAGCAAAAATATAACCTTTATCCTGCAAAAGTCTATTCTCTGAGTTATCAGCATCTTTCAATACCATCTACAAGCCTCTAAGAATTATCAGAAGCATGAGCAACCCAGAATACAACAGCAGTGGAACCATAAGGCAACAAGGAGTGATCTGACAAGCACTCCCAAACAAGAAGGTGGCAGATAAAACACCAGACAGGTTGAGGAAGGGATTGGGTTGGGCTTTGAGCAGCCTTCACTCATGTTGGAAGGGGAAAAGAGAAGGTTCTTTTTCAAGTTTGCTTAGCACACACATATATTTTCCACTGTTACCTTGCCATTGTTATCTTTTCTTTAAAGAAAAGAACATAGAAAGGCTGTAGGAGAGAAGTTAAACTAATCCCAGGGAAAATTCCATGCACATAGCTGAGTTTCTCTCTGTTTAAGCAGATTCCTGAGACTGGTTCCATCAAGCCAGCCAGTCTCCTGCTAGCTTGTTTCTCAGCAGGCCAATTTAGAATTGGAAGGTGACCTTCTGTAACTCAGAAAAGGCACTGTGGAATTCCATGAGATTATAGTTCACCACTGGAATTTTCCTAGTTTATAAAAGGAGGCTAATATGTAAATCCAAGACTTCTTCCCACCCATGGAACAGAAGCTGCAGCCAGTTTGTCTTCAAGTAAGTGGCTTCAGTGACTCTGAACAACAAGAATGTCTCCAGATGGTCCTAGTGGAACACCATATGAGTATTATTATCAGGGAGATTATTCAATTTACATCCTGACAATCTCCATGCATGTTTGGCATGCTGAAAATCTGCAGAAAAAAATAATGTCTGGCTGTTTCTATTGGGAAACATGTTAAAGCACTGGTGTATCCCCCCCAGCCCAGGCAGAGGTTAGCCACTGAAGTTCAAAACTTGGCATGGAAAGGGAGCAGCAACCTCCAGGGAAGGGCAGATAGCACTGAACAATACAGGGGTCCATTACCTCCTGTCTGTACAGCTCATTTTTAATGGAGCTCTTAGCTGAGCTGCAACAATGACAAGTGCCTCGGAGAAAAAGCCTTTAATGCAATTTAATCAGGGCAACACACTAACAGTCACTTTGCTGGGGATGCTATTGTGAGGAGACAAATCAAACAGGGAGGAGGGAAGGGCAGTATTGCTGCAGGAACCAGCAATAACCCAAATTGGCAATGATGGGAAACTATCTTCTGAGCAACATTGATTAACTGAGATTAAAACGATTGTAGAATTACAGCTCCTTTTGGAATGGGAACAGATAACACAAGTTAATTACTGGAGATGAGGAGGAAGCTGAGCAGTATGCTAATGATCCCCCCCCACACAGAACAAGCACCTCTCTCCAGGTTTTCCCCCTCCAGCCCAAGGCAGCAGCACCAGTCCTGGGTCACTCACCTGAGGGCAGCAGCATGATAAGTGTCCACATAGTCGGAGATGAAGAGCTCTCGGTTCTTGATAACGGGGTCTGTGATAACCAGCTCTCGCCCAGAGTCTGCCAGGAAGCAAACACAAACCCACCAGGGCATTAGCTGCAGCCTGAAGGCATCCACCAGGGCCTTTCTGCTTTCTTACAGGTCATTTCACATTTCTTACAGGGCAAAGTTTGAGGATGTAGCAGATACACACTCTGCTAAAATGACAAACGCTGATTGTTTATATGGTCTGAAAGGCAGGCAAAGAACACAACACCCATTTTTACACAGGGATTATCCCTTGTCACTTCTGAACTGCTGAAGGGAAAGAGCTTTTAGGGGTGCTGGATGACACGTCTCACCCACTGACCACCACAAGTGGTCACTCCGAGGTGATAGGAACAAAGCAAATTAATTTATCACTGGCTTTTGGTTTCCAGGTTAAGGCTGGGGTTGTTTTGCCTATTTAATATCAAATCTCCCACAAAATCTTGACAGTACCAACTGCTTCATGCTCTGGCTTTGAGATAAATATTGATATTCATGTTCAAATACAGGAAATCTCAGTGTTAATGAAAAACTGCAAGACAACCTTTCCCATGACTTCTTTATAATACCTTTGAAGAACAAAAACACTTCTCCACATGCACAAGAGTGTGACATTAAACAGCAGCTCTTATCCAAAATGTCCACACTGTGCCTATAATCCCACAGTAAGAAAAATGTTAGATTTGTGCAGCTTTTGCTGAAAGCACACACAAAATATGTCCTTAATGCCTGCAAAGTGTGCTCAACTTTGTACTGTCATGCACCAAGAAGTTGCTGTATATTCTCTATTTCAAAATCAACTTTTATCATCACAATTCACCTTGGAGCACCTTCAGAATTTTAAGTTGCCTCCAGGAAATTTCTTGGTAAGAATAGAAGCAAATGTTATGTCTCCCCTAGAGGCAAGAGATAAATGACACTGGAAGATGTACTAAAGTTTCTGCTGCTTCTGTTCAACCCAAGATCACACTTGTTTTTGCAAAGAGAAAAGGGGGCAGCTCAGCTGTGAGGGCTTCAGTTACAGCACTTAGTGCAATATTAATGACAGTGAGGGTTTGTATGTGCAAGGTACCATGAATGTAAAAAAAAAACCCACCAGTTCTCATGACACTACAGCAGAATCACAAGGAATAGAAAAGATTCACCATTTCTTCAGCCAGTTCAGCATTAGTACATTGTCCTGAATGACTGTAGGTGAGTCAATGTTATTTTTCTTTTCTGTTCTTCAAGGCATTATTATAATATTGCACCATATTTAAATCATACCTGAAATGCATCTGATTAGAGCTATGGCTACAGGATGTACACTAGTTAGAACAAGCAAGGCAGGTAAGAAATCCCATCAGCCTTCTTCTAATCTATCATTTTCATCAACAGATCTTGCTTCATACCCCTATGCAGAAGCATTCTTGCTTTCTGGACTGTTCAAACTTAAATTTCAGAGGATAATAAAGACTCTCCAGAGCCCAACTTACCATTCTCATTGTGTCTGTCCTGAACCAGGTGCTGATAGACTGAATCTGGGACTTCAGACTGGCGATAGTACCACTTGACATTCATGAGCAGGTGGTCCCGTTTGCTCTGAAAAACAAGCTCTAAAAGCATTACTAAAACAGCAATCAGACCCTATCTGACACTATCTTCTAAAGTATAATATCTCACATGGAAGAAAACCTAAGAGAAGGCCCAAAAGGGAGGAAAACATATTTCAAAGCCAATGAAACAAGGGCAATGTGCTAGAGACAGATTGAGGTTCAAAGTAGACAGAGGCAACAAGAACCTGCCCCATTATCGTGTGTATCTGGTCAGAAAATACCCATCTATTCACTCACAGAAAAATAACCCAAGAAGTGAGGCAGGGATCAGACAAGGACTGGAATTTTTGGCCTCGTGCAGCACGATCTTAGTCTGTTAATTTCTACAAACAAGAAATACTTATTGCCAAATACAGAAAGAAAAGAATTCCAGTAGGAACATAATTCAGAGCAACCGTTCTGAACAGTTGCAATCAAGAGAGACCAGATTTTTTTTTTCCCCAAGGACAGATGGATTCAGACATAATTGTAGATGTTCTTTATTAGACTCCTTTAGACAAAAGAATAGGATGCTGCACTTTAATCCAAATAATTCTAGGCTGTAACCTCACAAAAGAGCAGAATTTACACAAAACTACCTTCCTCCAGCTCTCCTTTTTCATTTGAGAGGCCAGAGACCAGTGTATTCCTTCTCACAAAAACAAAAACAAACACCACTTAAAAAGAGAATTTTTTAGATCAAGTTATTACAGACTTTGCTTCAGTTTGTCTTTGAAACACTTGGTAGTCAATTCTTTATACTGCTCCACAGCACTTGGAGAAACAGAGGAAAGTCTGGAGGGAAATGAACATTCTTTGGGCATGAGACACTGTTTGTTTAATCTGGATTACAGCTCTCTAGACCCTCCTAAAACTGCTCTTAAAACATTTATATTTACAAGTTAAATCACAGGTTGCTGGACCAAAAAGTTCTTGTTCTCTCCTGCCCATATCAGCCTGGTTGCTACAGCAATTCCCACCCTTTCTGCTTAACCAACAACATCACAATCTCTCCATCAATGCACCCCTTGAAGGCTTTGATGAAAAACAGATGTAATACCACAAAAAAGCTGCTAGTGGCAGCATTGGGCCAGAAAAAACTTTTTAACAACTAATCCACCACTGCCCCAGCTGCTCTGTACTGAAGGCCTCAAAAAACACTCCAAAACACTAAGTACACTTGGGCTGCACAGGAGAAATCTGAACCTATTTTTGGGTTTCTTTTAATACCACATCTGCATAGACAACAAGCTTGGCTAATGCATGAAAAAAAATCGAATTTCTGCTGCCTGCTGTTCAATAAATGTGGCTGCAGACTTTGCTGTTCTGAAATAAACTTCTGTGCATCACAGGTTTTATGTGTAGTCTCTCTGAATTATGAAGACAAAAAAAAGCCAACAAAAAAAAGGAGTAAATGTTCTTTTACCCTCTTGCAACCAAGAGCTGGATGCAACAACGATGGGAAACATGCACCCAGCTTCTCTCTGCAAATTCTCTTTGCATTTCTTAGTTGAGAGGTGAAAATACCCTTTTTATGTACCACAAAGTCCTGAGAACACACTCATAAAGCTTCTCTCTGGGGCATGAAAACTCTCTCATATGTACAGACAGTTTACAACAAGCATCAAAAACTTATGCTTCAATTTTCTCAGTGTGTGCCACTGAAGTTGGGGGTCTTTCAAATAATCCAACACTCCAGGGAGCACTGCAAAGGAGGCATAAGGATATAGGTGTATGTGACCATGAAGGAGGTCTACAAAATACAGTATTGAATTTTTTTGGTGGTTTTGAATAGTAAATTACATTGAGGGGGGAGAAGGAGCAGAAATCTACACTGTGCTCTGCCAGGGGCAGCACTTAAAAATGCTGATCTACAAACCAAATCCTCTAAAGTCTGAACAACCACCAGTAGGGAGATCTGGGAAGAGGAAAGAATTTACTATATAGTGGTAAAAAGAGCTGGTCATGGAGAGGACAAAGGTAGCAAGTGATGAATGAATGGACAGAGCCTCCTGTAACCTCACAGCCCTTCTGCTGGGAGGGGACAGTTCTCTGGAAGTGCACAAATTGTGTGTGAAGGTGACTCCCTTACGTGTGTGTGCATACATGGAGATTTTATCACCAGAAAGGGAAGGGTCAGAACTGCCAAGTGCTGTCAGTGCCTTGGCATCAGAGCTGGGAGTCAGGAGGTCACAGCTCTACTCTGAATGAGGCCAAGGCTGCAAAGGAGATGGTGATGCAATCACTTCACTCTCCTGGCTCGGCTGCTTATTCTATCATGGGATGGCAGAGGGCTCTTCACAGCTTGGGGACCAGGCTAAGGTCAACACTCCCAGCACTCTGACACACTGGGGGACAAGAAAGGAGGGGGTGGAAGGGAGGTTTTTCCACTTGCTGCCATAAGGGATCACTTCATCCTCTCCCCTGCTCCTCAAAGGTCCTCCCAGTTTGTCACCAAAGCAAAGAGAAGTTTCTGCTTATTGCTGCACATCTCCTACAAGCTGCACTGCAAACGTTCAGTGTCCACCATGCATCAAGAAAATGGAATAGCAAAGGATTACACAGGAGCTCATGAGCAATATCCATCCACTGACACACAATGAAGACAGCTGACATATTTACTGTGTTTTGCAGCATTTTACCACCTCATCACTCAAAAAAATCCCATGCCTCAGGAAAGCACAACAACTACACACAGCCTGGGGCTTTTCACTATTGCAAATATTTTAATCTGCTGGGAAGGTGCTTCTATTCCAGTTTGAAACCTCCCTCTCAGATTCACAGAATGCCTCAGTTGTTCCCTTCACTGCTTCATGCCAGACTTTAGCAGTTACTCTGCACAGGGAAAGAACAACATTTCCTCCCTTGAAATCAGATTCACCATCAGGAAGAACATGGGGAATGAGATTGAATTTCAGGGGGCTGGCTGGAGCTAAGGAGTTGGCAGGGAAATGATGAATTGCCCTACACCACAACCTGCCAACAGGAATGGTATCGACTTCTTTAGGCTGATCATGGAGTTGTGAGGCAGTCAGAGGAGAAAATTACAAAGAAAAAGAAATTAGAGGGGTTTTCATAACACGGAGAAGGGGCTTCTCTTTCACTACACTTCAGAAACAAGTAATTTATGTTGAAAAACCATGGAGTAAAAAGATTAATGTTAGATTGAGAACCAAAAGATACTATAAAAATAGACAATCAATGCAAATGTTGTGTATAAGCATAGATTAGAAACCATGGCATACACCAACTTCCTATGCTTTTAACTTCTAAAACCTGAATTTTATTAAACAGGCATTTGAAATTAATTATACATGACAGGAAAAGATTAACGTGGCCAATGTCCTTATCTTTAAAAATGATCAGACTCATTAGATATGTTTCAGAAGGGAAAGCAGCACATGGCCCAGGATGCTGACCACACTTCAGCTGAATCACAGCACACAGCACATGGCACGACTCAGTGTCTCCAGGCACCAGGAACAGCACCAAAAATATCAATTATTCCCGAGATGTGCAAGAAAAGAGTCTGGACAGTGATGCAAGTAAAAATGTGCTGACATACTAACAAGCTGCTATTTGTGCTCTGCTGATAGCAGCTGAGTGTGGGTTTGATTATTTTTTTTGGGATGTGTGTGTGTGTGATCTGATCTCCTTCCTAAATACCTCTTTTACTAAATACCTCTTTTACCACAATTGCTGCTTTCTCTCCAGTTAATTTAAAAGCTTCATCTTAAAAAGCATCTCCTGTGTCTCCTCTCCAGCACGTATGTTTTTGTGGGTTTGAACCTGAAGTTTCAATACCCCTAAAAATCTCAAACGTCTGTTAGAATCTCATTTTTCACATTTACATCCATCACTGCACAGAATTTCCTAGACATGCTATTTTGTCAGCCAACTTTCTAAATATGTATGTCACTTCCAGAGCAGACTATATCCCGAGGTGTCAAGGCGCCAACTCCTGTGGTAGACAATTTATTTTAGAACCATGTGCACACAAAAGAAGTGTCCCTACTTCATAAAGTGTTATTTCTTTTTTTTTTTTTACACCTTTACATACGAAAAGCTGCAGATAGTCACATGCCAAATTCAGACTTGCAGAAATCACAGCAATGGCAAGTGCTTTAAAGTGTCTTTCTGTCAGCTCAAAAAGATTCCCTCTGCCACAAAACTCCATTCTCCTCTTAAATCAAAATATTGGCTATTGCTGCAGCACTCCAAGGACTCATTTGGGGGGGGTGCTGTTGCTGCTGGTTTGGGTTTTGTTCCTTTTAAAAAACAGGGATCAGTTTTGGACATTCAACAAGAATTAGGTGGGATCTGTAAATGGATTAAAGCGTCCCAGTTCACAAGCATCTGGTCAACTTCTATTTAGAAAAGAGCCTCTCCCTTGAAAGGGAAAAAATAAGTCTTGTGGGTTCTCTTTACAAGTATGAATGTACTGATTTCCACAGTATTTATGACAACTCCAAGCTGCCAATTTCCTTTTAGAACACACTTGAAAGCAGAGTTACTGCACATTACAGCTCCTATCTGAAGAGATTCCACATTCTCTTCCCGGGGTTATGACTAACCAAATTGTGCAAATGATCACAGATGTCCTGCAGATTCTCTCCAAGGGATTTAAGCAGTATCCTTCATTACTTGCCCTATTTAGATACCATGTTAAATCACCACTAGCTCTGGAAACAATACAGCAAATGCTGGAGATGACAGATGGGCCCACGGGAGCCGCTGAATAGGGGCTATTTCAAAGCAACAAACAGCAAAATAGAACCAAGGAAAGGAACATCTTTCCTTTCAAACCTGTTTACAACAATGACATTTTTCTATCAGGAAAAAAAAAAATCATCATGTGATTAATTCTAAGGTACCACATTATTTGTATTACTTGAACAACACGTCGATGATTTTAGCGGTTGATCCACTGATCAGAATAAACACCTTGTGCATCACAGCACAGAAGCTCTGGCCTCACAAAGCCAGTTTTCAGGGGGTTTTTAACACTACAAATTAACTCGCTCCTTTGGGGCGTTGTTTGTCCCCTCAAAATGATTATTTCATGTCACACAAACAGTTCTGATTATGCTCCATGACACAGGATTAGCCTCGCTCCAACACGGGCGGTAGATCTGACCTGCCCCACTTGCTGTGCCCAGCCCTGACATCTTCAATTGCTACCCAGGTTTCTACCTCTCCTGTACAAGTATTTTCACACTTAATTTTACTAATATTCAAATGAGGGAAAAATAAAGACCACTCATACCAGATCCCCTGGGGGGAAAGAGAAAAAACAAGCAGAGAAGGGACACACAAATGAACCTATCTGGAAATCAGGAGCTGAAGGGATAGAGCAAGGATCAATTTTCTTCCCACCCTGCAGCAGCACATGCAATTTCACATTCTCAGGCTCTCTTTTTGTCGGCTGTTTTCTAATTAAATAAGAAACCTGATCAGCTGTTTGTGAGCCAAGAAAAGGCAGCTTGGAAGCACAGGGGTTATTCCTCCAAACAAACGTTATTTTTGCAGCTTGATTATTTAATTCAGACGCATGCATATTAACACATAATTACTCCTTGCCACCGCAGCAGCATTGTCAAAAATGAGAGCGATCAGTATTCAAGCAAGAAATAAAAATGTTAAATAAGAGCACTAAACATGGCAACGTGCTGTTTAATCCCCTCTGCCCCTCCACCACAACAACCCACAGCAGCAGAGCCCTTTCGGCTCCCGTCCTCTTAACCCGAACCAACACAAAGCCTGCAACCTTTAAACCTGTTAGTGTTATCTAATGACTATTCCATCTACAAGAGCTTTTCTAATAGAAACATGCCTTGATGGCTTATCTGTGTGCACAAGGCAGGCCACAAAGACCCAGCGGCTTGATGGAGCGGGGTAATGGAAGGCAGGAAATGAGAGGGCTTGGCTAAGCCGCGGATAATCGATCAGTGTATCCAGTCAAGTGTGAGCTGAGCTGGGAATAAGCTGCCTGGGGTATCAAATATTGCTGTTTCCAGGGTAAAGGCCCATTTCTGTGATCTATGTAGGAGAAAGCAAAATTTATTGACAAAACAATATAGGGGTTTTTTTCAGCGTCTGGCTTTTGTCATTTCGGGGTTTACAGCGAGAATTTCGCTTGTATCCCTTTTAGTCACGAGTTTAACAAACAAAACTCCTCTCGGAGTTTTTTCAGCATGCTGGAAATTAATTCAGTCTCGTGTACAAATAGCTCAGAGGTGTAAAACAAGCATCACACTCTCCTTCCCCTGAATTTCAGCCTTTTAAACTCAGATCAGTGTGCACACAAGCAGTCACAGACCTGTCCTGAGGACTACCCCTTGTGCTCAGAGCCACTCAGCTCTGCTGAGAATATTACTGGTTTTAGGTCTCCACCACATTTCCTACAAAATCTGAAGCAAAGCTGTCTGCAAACAACGCCAAACATTATGATAGAGTGGTCTGAGTTGGAAGGGACCTTAAAGATCATCTCGTTCCAACCCCTCTGCCATGGGCAGGGACACCTCCCACTAGACCAGGTTGCTCCATGCCCCATCCAACCTGGTTTTGAACACATCAAGTGATGGAGCATCCCTGGGCAACCTGTGCCAGTGTCTCACCACCCTGAGCGAGGAACTTCTTCCTAATTTCCAATCTAAATCTCCCCTCCTCCAGTTTGAACCCATTACTCCTCATCCTATCACCACAAGCCCTTGTAGAAAGTCCCTTCCCAGCCCTTTTGTAGACCACTTTCAGATGCTGGCAGGTTCAATGAGTTCTATCCAAAGCTTTCTCTTCTCCAGGCTGAACAACCCCAACTATCAAATAGCATTATATAGCGTAGACAGGTTATTTATAGACAGAGCTGCTTCCTACATAAGGAGAGGGGAAAGAACACAAGTCCCATCAATGTACCTGTAACTCTCAGCCTACATTCATACCCATATACACAGACGCAAGTACAAAACAATCTGCCTACACCTTTGAAGAGTTGCAAAACAAGGCCAAAAATCAATCTTAAATCACAATTCAGCTGCAAGGTTGTTTTGTACCTTGTGGGGAGGTGACCAGGTAGCTAAAACCTTCAAATCCCAGCCATCAAGGCTCAAGCCTTTTTAAAAACACTAGGTGATATGCTACTTATCCGCATGTTAATTCATAGGAGCTGCCATATGTTGTCTCCTAGTGTGGGTGGTTTGGCATTATAGCTGCTAGACTGTCTTAAAAAAAAAAAAAAATACAGCCTTCAGATCACCAGAAGAACTGCACTATCAAAAGCTGCCACTTCCCAACACTAGACACACGTTCTGGTGGGATGGCTGTTAGCAGCACAAGGCAAGGACTCCAGAGCACGGATGACATATGAAGAATAAATATGGTAACTGAGAACTAGGGAAAGATTCATCAGAAACTGCAACAAACAGCACTAAAAGGCTGCAGGAACCTTAGTGAATTCCCCAGCGGAGTCTGCCTCATAACGGGAGCGCTGAAATTCATGGTGCTTCATCTAGAGGTGCTTCCAGGACCAAGCTGAACAAACTGAGCTAGTTAAATGCAATTTTCTTCTTCTAGCTGCTCCTTGTAGCTTTGTTTTCCCCTCCACTCTTTAGCAGAAATCAACTAATATGGAATAAACACCACCTACCAGCTCTTCATTCTTTCTAGTGACAGTCCTAAATCTTCCCTTCCCCTCAATTCCTGCTTCCCAGCTCTCCAAACCAGCCAAGAATCAGCCCCAGTCACTCAAGAGTTGATAGGCAAGATGTAACCAGCTTCCTCAGCAGCCCTTCCCAGTAAAATCAGTATGCTGGATCAGTCCTTAGTCTTTCACAGACACCTCAGCTACTCACCCACCTAAGTAGGTAGATTCAGAGGTTACAACTGCACTGGGGTCTTTAGGTGGGAGGTGTTACCCCTTAGCACCTCACCAGTGAGCCAAGGACACTCCACAGAATGGCACCAGTAAGGAAGAGCTCTGCACTCCTAAAGCTGCTCTTTAGAGATAAAATAATCCTCTCCAGCATACTGATAACAGCTGCCCCCTCACAGAGCTGGTAACTCGAAGCTAGAATCAGACAACAAACTTTTTCAGGCACCTCTATTCCCTTCTCCTGCTATTTTCTCACTGCTTTCAAACCCGTGTTCTCTAATTATTTGCTTCCAAATGAACTGCCAAGGGGGGCATGTCACCAATTCCCCTGGACACAGAGGCTGACATTGATTATGCTGGATGCCAACAACAGGGTATCAATCTGTGAATTGGGCAGGATATTAAAGAAAAATGAAACAAGGAGCAAATGAAAACACCATTAGGCAAATAGTCGTTCCTTTCCAAGCACTAAACCCATATGGAACAATAGCTTTAATAAGACACTTGCCATGAGCCAAATAAAAATTAAGCCTGTCTTTATCCAGCCTTGAAAAAAATTCTAAAAAGCAACTGTGAAATAGCCAACTGGAGTGGTAAGGATTTACCCATTTTATTAAAGAATAGGTAACTATTTAAAAGCTTATTATTTGACAGTGTTTCTTAAAGGCCATTAAAATTTAACATGAAGTCTCTTATTTTCAAAAGAACAAAGAGAAGTATGGAAAAAAATCTACTGTGCAAATAACTGGTCCAGGTTAGAGAATTACATACGTTATATGTGCAAAACAGTGTGTGTATTCTATAAAAACAAGTGTACACCAGAACTGATCAAAATGAGATTACGTGGCTATTTGAAAATGAAGCTATGAAGGCACCAGCCATCTGTCCAACCAGAACTGTCTTCAATGCATTCAACTTCCACCAGCCCTTTGTGCCCAGGCTCTGAGGACCCCTCTCTTTCAAAATCAAAAAGCATCAATCTTTTTCCATTGGAATTCCACTCAATCACACCCCACAAAGTGTGATCACTCAGCAACCAACATCAGCACCTCTGCTTTTAAGATTTGGTCAGTTGGGACCAAACAAGAAACAACTCTATGCAGCCTTTGCCCAAGTTATTTGTGTTTTCTACCCAAATTCCCAAGGCAATTTCCTCCTTACCTACAAAACTCCAAATTAATCCCATATTCCCTACATTTAGCTGGCAGTGACACAGAAAGAGGATCTGAATCAGCACCCTTACATCCCACAATACATCAAATATCAGATATTAAATTTATATCCACTCTTAGGTGTTTAACTTTTGAACAATCCAGAAGCCACAATTGAACACAGCCCATCCAAGATTTCAAGGAGAAAGGGCATTATTCATTTCAGGTAATGACCATAAGAGATCTCTGTATTATAAACAAACTATAGTATTTATTCCAAAAACATTTCTGTTTACTGTGCCAAGGTCTAGCAGGTCACCTGCTTTCCTATCAGCAAAATACACTTAAGTATGACAATACCCTTACAATTTCAAGGCTATTCTAAATGAGAAAAGATAATTTCATCTTATAAAAAAAGCAGTTATGCTTAAAACCTGACTGGCTTAAAATAAAACTATCATAAGATCTTTCATGGAGGTTATGGGTCATTGCTTACTACCTCATTTAATCCCTTTGTGGTATCTTTCTGCTCCGTTTCCCTTTTATGTTCTCTGAATCCCATCTGTGGTTCATGGTGTCAGTTATGCTGAGCAAAAGCATAAAGTAACCACAGGATTAGAGTGTCCAAGCCCCCCTGAACAAGCCTGTTTAATTATAGCTGTCAGGGCTGGGAGACGACGTGTCCACCCACCCCGGGGAAAGCTTTGGAACCACAAAACCCTTTTCCCAGTTGACTGCTCCCTTCGGGGGGAAATCAGCAGCTGTCTGCTGCAGTGGATCCAACCCAGCTGAGTGTGAATGCATCTGATGCAACCTGTGCTCATCAACCTTGTGTTCTCCCCACAAAGGCCCAGGAGGACATGGATGCTGAGCACAGATGCCCAGGGTGGCCGGGGACCGTTGGGTCCACCCAAGGTTACAGCCACCTCTCCATGAACATTGCTTGGTGCTGAAGGTTCTTCACAACACCCAAACTACTGCGCATACGTGGTACCCTCAGCTCTAGGGTGCAGACCCCACAGGTGAAGCAGTGGAGATGCCACATCTCAGCAGTTCTTTCTACAAGCCCTATCCAAGCCACATTAACAAGAATCCATTAATCATCTGTAATTAAACTCACTCTGAGGGAAAGCAAGAGCACTGCTTTTGATGACGGTGTCTCTGCCCGTGTTTGCTGCTCCTCCAAACCCCCCTTTGATTACAGATGCTGCCTTTCCCCAAGCAGCAGGGTTGGCAGGGAGCTGCTGACACAGTATTGATGGTGACCCTCCTTAACACCCGGGCTGATTAGCATCTCTATTGCTGCACCGCATGCCAGGCACATTGTGCAGCAAATACACTCCCTGTCAAGCATAATAAGCAAACAGTTACCTAACAACTAATGGTATTACAGATGCATTTAGCTAATCATTGAATATATGCTCTGGTAATTAAATTCCATTAAGGTTTTTGAAGCATTATCCCAAAGAAATGCAAGGCTGAAATGAAGGTACCGTTCAGACTACGCCTGACATTTGCCATTAAATGTCATTTATAGTATATAGCTCAAATCTAATTGCTGAGCACCACCAGCCACAGTATTTATCACTTCTATTAAAACAAGCAGCACACAGCAGTGGGGCTATTTGAAGCCATAGTATACAGTTTAAATAGATTTCTCACCTTTTAAATATCAAGAGGCCACTGTCTCTTTAACATCTCACTGAGAGGTTTACCTTTTACAAAAAAGGGAAACCAAGAGCTAAAGGATAAAACAGGAGAGAGTTTGTTCTGCAGGAGACAGTTTGTTCTGCAAACCCTGCACAGGAGTTTGAACAGTCATGGGGCTGTTAAAATATTGCCTAATAGTGAGGGGAATTTTATGACAGGAAAAATTTAAGCACCTCTGCAAACTGGCCCACTCTGCTAGCAAGCTGGGGTTTAAAATTATAAAAAGGAATAAAAAAAAAATAAAGACTGACCAGCCAGATGCTGTGAGTTGGTTATTTCACCACCTAAGCAAATGCTGTGCCTATGAGGAAACAAAGTGTGTTTGGAAAATAAATGTTTCTGTGGGCAGTTTCTCAGAGGCTGGAAGCATTTGCTTATGAAAAGGTCAATGACGTGTTCACATCCTCTAAGGAAATGCACCTGACAACTGTGGTATAAAAAACCCTAACGTTTTAAACCAGAAAAAGAAAAAAAAAAAAAAATCAGTTTTTTTTCTACACATGCTTCCTACATTAGGGTGGTCAGACACTGCCTGATAAACAGGGTCATGGCACAGCCTTAATGCAAGTAATACTGCCAGTGATTAATGTGAAGCAAAGCAGAGCAGCTCATCAAGAAAACAAGGCAGCAGCCTTAAAAACAAGTCAAGTTGTAAAGATACAACTGTATCTTACTCTGCAGGGGATTTCTAATAGAGATTGCTGCTGTCTGCCATGATATCAATAGCTGGAATTAGCAACACCAGACTTTATATTTTTTCTTTGTATTTATATGTAAATCAGTGCTAAATAAATATCCCCCAAGCCAGGTCCACAGGCTGCAATCCAATCTAAACCTGTAGATTGGAAAGATGGTCTCCATTCATCTGGAAATAGCTGGATATTGAAAATGCTAAAATCAGAAATAACTACACTGGAGAATAAAATTGATGCCTTTACCTGCTATGAGAGAAAAATGCTCAAGGGAAAAGTTGGGAGGGAGGCACAACAAAAAAACCAACATTTTCTCAGGTGTTGAAAGTCATGTGTGGACATAGAGGCAACTAAGATGAACAACAGAAAACAAAGTTCTGAAACAAAGATACAGAGGGTTTTTAAACATATAAGACACTGTTTGCACTGTGATTTGAATTAGGATTAAAATGAACACAGCCAAGCTAATACACAATTCTAAAGGCTAATCGTTTGTCTTGGGCAACATAATTGTCACAGCACAACAAATGAAGCTGCTAATAGCTCTGCCTTTAAGAAGCTGAGGTGTTAATTTGGTCAGAGATCCAGGAGTAGAATGCTTTGAGACCAACTAGGAGCTCCCTAAACTGTTCAGTCCTCCTGTAGAATTCAAATTAATTTACCTTATTACCAGAGGCACTGCATTGAACCCATCATTGCCAAATCCAAAAGCTCTCGACTCAGAAATCATCGTGTGTTGTTACTGAAAGTTTATACCTTCCCCACTGCTCTGGGCACAAGGATTTATACAAAGAGCATCATCATAGCCATTTTTTTTTAACAGCCTTATTGAAAACAACAGGACACCTGATTAAGAATTCTGTGTGCAAACATTACTAGAATTGCAGAAACTGGCAGAGGACCTTACAAGAAATAAAAATTCATAAAGCAAAAGAAAATGCCCTGACCAAGTGTTACTAAAGCTTATTAAGGAAATCTGCATAAAACCCTGACTATTTTAGAGGTAGTTTATTATTTAGATTAGTTTCCTTTTACCAAATAAAAACTTCTCAGTATGACTTAAACCCTGTTTTTAAAAATCACCATGAAGTTAGTTATCAAACCACTTAACAGGAGTCTCACTAGGCTAAAAAAGCTCCTAGAACACCTTTTTTTTTTTTTAGACCCCTAAAAGATGGAGATTATATAATAAAACTGGGCACTCTCCCTCTCTTTGATGCATACACTTGAGAATCCCGCTTCAATCAATGCTGGAGCACATATTGGAGAAGCTTGGGCTATTGTCCTCAGTTGTAGCCACATCAACTCCCTGTATTCTGCTTGTCCAAGCTCATGTGTCTGACTGCACGGGCCAGCCCAGGGCACAGACCATGAGCACTGAAGCTTTGAAAGGTGGGAGGATGCTGCTGGAAGGGACCTCCTGGACCACTTGAAACTGGAGAGGAAAAGAAGGGAAACAAAGAACCCAGAGAGAACCCAGAGAGAACCCAGAGAGAACCCAGAGAGAACCCAGAGAGAACCCAGAGAGAACCCAGAGAGAACCCTCCTAGGTCACTGGGAGCGTGACCCTAAGAGGTGTGGAGCTCCCTGACTGTTTATGACCTTAGAAAAGTGAAATATTCCTGCCCTGGCACAAGCAACATTGACAAAATCATTTTCCAACACTTGAACTAATGTAAATACAGCACTTGTCCTGCAAGAGCCTTCCAGTGAGCACAGGAATAAATTAATCTCTAATATAACGCAATATCAGCTCAAATTTAAATACTTAGTGTATTTCAAATGCAGCCATGCTCCAGATGTTTATTTCCTGGCCCAAAGTCTTTTATTGACAAATATCACTCTTGGTTTAATCACATTTAGCATCAGAAGTATGAAACCCCAAGCAGAGCTCCTGTGTGAGGCCACTTCAGCATCAAGAGCCAGCAGCACGTGGGGCATGGAGCCCCCTCCAAGGACGTGTCCTTCCCAGCCAGCAGTGAGATCAAGCAGCACAGACCTTCCCCAAGAAGCAGGTTCCATGAGGGCTGCAGAGAGCACCCGACAGCTGCACTTGCCAGATGAAAGATTTGTGCTGATATTTTACCACAGTTAATGGAATTTTGCACTTCAGAGCGTCCAGTTTTGTAGCTTAAAGGCCCAAAGTGCTTCAAACCTCAACCAGCTTGTACTGAAAGGACGTTCTGAAGGCTCAGGAAACCACGCAGGAGCAGCATCTGAGATCAGGGCACAATTTTCAGGTGTTCCCTTGCAAACGTGCCTCAGCTCATGCACTCAATCACTGCCTACGCCGGCGATCACAACCTCCTTTGATGTGAGCACAGCAGAGGCAGCAGAAACTCGGAGGTTTACCAACAGTTTTGTAATACAAATATGCGAAACACTACAACACATCAGAACCAACAAAACCCCCCTAACATCAAATAATAGCTTCCTCCTTTGAAAACCTCTTTCTCAATCTTTGCAGCCCCAGATGTTATGAACAGCATCCCAGGGAATACCTGCCTGTGGATTTCTTGCCACGTACATTGTGTGCTATTATATATTATGCACCTTCTGCCTCACTGGGTCCTGAGGTTCAGACATATCAAAGCACCCAATTGCCTTCTTTTTTTTAACCACAAAGAATATGAAAGCACAGACTGAAGCTGGTCCTTGTTAGCAGACCCATTTTCATCTCTTTAAACTCAAAGAGAGTAATTCCCTTGAAAACTGCTGCAGCATTTTTGCAATCCATGAAGAGGAAGTTCAACAGCCTCAGGTCACTAATCATCATTTATGCTCTGTATCCACTGTAGTTATGTGGTTCTATTTCACAGCAGTGACTCGGATATATTCTTTTATCCTATTTACCTGATTCTTTCTATAAATCAAATATTCCAGACGTGTTTGTAGGGTGTAAACAGCTGCAACTCCTTCCTCTAAGGTAATATTCCTAGGATTAATGTTCCATCTTCTCTCCTTTCTGCAAGGTTATATGTAAACCTCATCTTAACCATTCCCTCTCATTTTCTATGTACAGCAAACAGATGCCACATTTAGTGCTGCTTCCACTGCACAGTTACTTGTACACAGACACAAAAAACAAGCTGTGAAGTGGCCTTAACTCAAATCAAGAATCTTTTCTGCCCATGAAAGAGCTGCAGTCTGGATGAAGTTGTGTCTATTTTACACTGCAGCTACTCCAGCATTTCTTAGACAATTTATTTCATAAAGATGCATATTACACTGAGTCATAAATGTGGGACACAGACTTCCCAGGATGTTCATTCACTGCAAAGCATCAGTTAGTGTTTGTTCCCAGCAAAATTAAGGCATAAAAGAGCAAGTGCAGCACTTTGGTGGTGTCAGGCTCTGTGGAATATTTTCCCCCTCCTAATCAGACATCCACTGGAATGCTCCAACTTTTGTTTGTCAACAACACGACACCTGATAGAGGATTCCTTACATGAGGTGTATTAACAGCACATGCAGGTGGATGAGACAAGGGCTGCTTTACAGAGTGCTTCCCAAAAGTTCAAATAAAGTTTAATATCTGCTTAGCACAAGTTTCAGTAATTTTGCACTGCTTTCAACCCTAAAATGTGCCAAGAAACAAGACACTAAAAGGAATAAGATTTAAAAAAAACAACATAGAAGTTCTGCTTGGAAAGCAGAGCAGGATACTTCTCTCTACTAATTTAATTAAAGTTATTTTCCTTTTAAATACCCTCTAATGGCCCAAAACGAACACAGGCTGCTTTAAAATCAATCACTTTAATCAAAATTACAAGTTCAAATTCTCCATGGATTAGTGTTCAGTGACTACAGAGTCAAAAATTGCACATCC
This sequence comes from Brachypteracias leptosomus, assembly GCA_013401335.1. Lineage (NCBI taxonomy): Eukaryota > Metazoa > Chordata > Aves > Coraciiformes > Brachypteraciidae > Brachypteracias > Brachypteracias leptosomus. Next base: position 84,354 of record VYZX01009633.1, on the reverse strand, counting down.
ATCACATCCCCACTTTTTACTTGCTCCAAGTCCCAAGCAGGGAAAAGATGCAGTTATCTCATTTACAGAAGTGACATGAGTCTGGGCTCAGGCACCAAGCCAGCCCCCAAGCCCCATCTGGACTCTCCAAACAAGTCCTCAGTAGCACACCAACCTCATCCCTGCCTTCTGTGGGGAAGAAAAAAGGATTTGCCAAAGATCTGAAACTCTATTAGACAGTCACAAGGTGGAGCTGACTTGAAGCATTTTCCTGAGAGGCTCAATCTGTCTGTGCTGCACAGCAAGGGGAGATGTTTTCTCTTTGCTGTCACTCAAGCACAGAGCACATCCCAGGTACTCAAAGCTTGTCTGGACTAATTTCCCTTCCACACACCAGCCTTTTTGTACCTCTCCCCAGCAGCCTGCTGGAACAGAAATCTCTCCTAGTATTTCTTAATCTACACAAAATCAACCCCTTTTCACAGTGTGTGGTGTGCCAACCTCAAATTTACTGAGCACACACCAAATAATCACTTGTCTTCAAGAAGATACTTGCTCTACACGGCAAGACTAGGGCTGGGACATGGAACCAACACCTCAGCAGTGATAATCAAGGCAACTGACACTTCAGAACTTGCACCAGTTGCCCAATGTCTGCCACATGATCAGGTGCTTCAGAGTGAAGAGGGACAAAGGCCAATCTTTATGGACACAGGCAGTGCCCACCTGCTTGAGCAGCAGCACAACAAAGGCACGAAATACTTGCAAGGGAAGCTACCCATAACTAGAGATGGGGACACACATCTCAATGACCTTAAAATTGTCCACAAGCCCTGAGATCTTAAGGAAACTTAAGAGAAAATGGGAAGAAAGCTTCCAACCAAGTCACTATGGGGCAGGGACAGAGGCACAGAAGTTTCTGGTGACATCTCCACACAGGTTCAGGTGAAGAGATTCCTCTACTAAGCCTGCCAACCCTGCAGCCACTTGCCAGCTCCCACCAGGCACTGTTAGTCTAGAGCACCCAGGACAAAATCTTTAGGTAGCAGTGCCAGTAACATTTTCTGTACTGAACTCACATTAGGACTTGACTGCACTTCCCCCAACGTAGCTGGAAAAAATCAAAGGTATCTACTTTAATTACACATTATGTTTATTTTTAAGCATCCAGGTAGGACTTTCAAGCTTAGCAAGATGCTTGCACATCTAAGCAGCCCTCAACCATACCCACACCATAGCTGTGGTAACACAACCCCAAAACAACTCACTTCATTGTGTCCTACACATCCACAAGCTACACTGAGCAGTTTCTTTCCACAAGAGCATCATCCCTACCTTGAAGTGCCACATGAAGCACATCACTGAGGTTGCCCTTCCCCAGCAAAAGGCAGGCAAGCAAGTGGTGAGGGATTGGACATGCACTAGAATTTAGTGACCACCATGACATTCCACATTCCTGAAGGAAAACCATTTTGAAAGCAGGAAAACAAATTTCTTTAATGAATCATCTTCACCAGCTTAGGAAGCATAACAACGTGTCTCTGGAGACTCAGCACAGACAGAAGAAATCTGACAGTGCTCAAGTACCCCCGAATGACCAGAGAAAATTTCAGCTTCAATAATCCTAAAGGTCAGAAGCATTATTAAACATGACAGATGCCCTCACTATTCAACACTAGAGGACATGGCTAAATTTATTCTAAACTCCATTTTCTCTTGCTACACGTAAAGCAGCTAATGTACCATTTAATATTTTGTTTTCCTAAAAGCTAGAAATAACAATCTTTTTTTTTCCTCTCCATATTTTCAAGTTGACACTTCCTGATTTATTTAGCAGGCAATTATCACAGCACCAGGTGTAGGAAACAGCCACGTTTACTTTGGGTGAGCAGAAGGAAACAAGACAGTAAAAAAAGTTTAAAGACAAGCAGAAGGTGCTGAAGACTCAGCAGACCAAGGGCCTAACAAAACTAAAACCCTGGACAAGTCAAATACACAGAGGGATGTTAATAAATCCTGTGGTTCCTGTATCTACAATCAAGCCACTGCTATTAAATGCACTCTCATGTACCAATTATTAGCCAGACATCTCCCTCTTGACAGCACAGTATGGGAAGAGCCATCCCCATCACACCCCACAACCACCAGTGGTATATTCTTATTTTTCCCTGGTTTTGTCCTTGGCTCACAGCCAGAGGGGGGTGGGGGTGTTAATGGAATTTGCATCCACTGTGCTTCCTGCTTTCCTTTTATAAAATCAGGAAAAACAACACAACAGTGATTTTGCAAGACGAGCACAAGGATTTCACATTCACTCCTACTGCTGTCCCCCTGCAATTCTTAGAAATTCCCTTTTCTGTCCCCTACAGACGCTGGCTCTCAAACCAAACAGCTTGTGGTGAATGGGAGCAATGCTGGGATTTAAACCAAGCTGACAAGCACCATCAGCTCCTGTGCAGGCCCCAGCCTCCATGTTCTCTGCTCTGGAGCATCAGATCCCACGAGGAGCACACCCAGACCAGCACCTCAGCACCAGTGCAGGATGATCAGACAGCTCTGCTGCCATGGGAAGGGCTTTCAGCAGCTCCTGGGAGCCAGGGGAAGAGCTCCCGGAGCCTTTGTTGGGGTGAATCCTCCCCAGCCTCCAGACAGGCTTTCATTTGCCATGTGGCAAGGAGCCAGCAATCAAAATTCCAGTTGCTGGCTGCCTGAGTGCCAAGTGGTGCAAAAACAAACAGGGCAATGGCATGAAAAGAAAAGAAAAAATCATGCACAAAAAAGGGGGATTATTCTGTGGGTTTGTTTGGGGTTTTTTTGTTTGTTTGTTTTGTTTTTTATCAGATGTAGCCCCTAAGTTGCAAGGTCTCAATTTCAGCTGGAAAGATCAAGGCCATATGGAGGGGAATAGAGGAAGAGCTGGAGTTGAGCCCTAAAATATATACATACAGTCTTAACTTCCAGCTGTTTAATCCTTCATCTTAACCATGCTATCATCTGTTTTAAACCAAGTATGAATATTCCCTCCCTTTCCAAAAGACAATGATGCAATTGTGACTTAACACTGTAGCTCTATATAAATTCAGTTGCATTGGTGCATCACACTATGAACACCACTCACAAAACCTAAAACCCCAAAACCCATAAAAATGCTCAACATTATTTTCCTGATGCCACTGATGAAATTACAGACCTGTCAGCATCAAGCAGGTCTGAATAAAGCATCTTCACACAGCCCTGTGCACTTTGGGAACACAAGAGATGCTGGTTTAGCTACTTCTGGATGGATGGTTTCTGCTCCTGCCTTGCAAAGATATACAAGAAAATGAAATGAATGTTGCTATATTTTTGAACCAAGTTCAGTGGAACTCCAACACCCATAAATCCACAGAGTAGCCTCATTCCTCTCGTTAATTCTGACCTCTCATCTGAAAGACATTTCAAACACCCTGCTAATTTAACACACCAAAAGCAAGCAAATCAATTCAGCACTTGAGGAGCACTCTGCTACTACAAAAAGCAGCTTTTTTCCACACGTGTGTGACAGGACCAAGCCCTGCTGTGCACCACAGCTTCACACCTGGGTGAAAATTCAGAGTGTCATCTGGCAAAAGTAAACAAACAAAAGAATCTCCGGAGCAGCACCGTGAAAAGGAAGGGAAATATCAAAATGGATCCATATGCATCTGGAATGATTTTCATACAAAATGCCCAGCAAATCTCCCTGCACTTCTGACAAATCACCAGCTGAGCTAAATCCCAGATAATGAAACATTGTAAGAAAGGCTCTATTTAATAATTTAGCCCCTGTCAAGGAGTTTGTATTGATTCTTGTTTTCAGCACAGGCAGAGAATGTTATCTCCAGCCTTACAGCTCAATGACAGCATCAGTGAATTTAATCACTGTGCAGCCCCTGCCATGCAATCCTTAAACTGTCACCTCTGATTCTCCATCACTCGCCACCTCCTTCAAAGCCCCTCCACCCCCATTTTCATACTAATCTCCCACCCCACACATGCCCCACTGTAATCACAGCAGCATTTCAATCTGCTCCACATTAGACATAAAAGCCAATCTCATTTGCCGGCTAAATTTTTTATTTTCAATAATTCAGGACTCCTTCAAACGGCTCATTCGTCTCCCCCTTATTAGCACATCTGCTCTGTACCTTAACAGCCAACTGAGCTCTGCTGAAGGGAGGATGGAGCAATCATGGGATAGGAGTTTTAGCAAAAGTTTGGAGCAGAAATAAAATCTTTCAGCCTTCTCCGGGCTGTCCAAGGGGAGATGAATCTGGAGAAGCAAGAATCTATATTAATCAGCATTTTTTCCACACCAAAAAGGAAAGGTCAAGCTGCCTCCTAACAGGCCAGGAAAAATTACCCACAGATTAATTCAGCTGCAGCTCAGGAACAGAGCATCAATTCATCTACAAACAGAATGAGGCTTTTAAATATCTAAATGCTTGTGGCTACAGAAACCTCACCCAGATATTTGCATTCAAAAATAGTAGCTCCTGTAAAAAGCGCAGAGAATAACAGATGTAATTTTAACATGTTTGCTAAAATGCAAGGCCATCTGCAGGAAGAATGCAAAGGAGAGGAGGCATAAACTGCATAATTTAGAAAAAACAGATTCCTTTTATTTTTTTCCTCTTTTTTTTTTTTTTTTCCATGGGAGATGCAATACTTCCAAAGGATTATGAAATGGAATCACAGCAAAATGATCCCCCAGGCCCGTGCAGACAAGGTCACCATACACAGATTTTCTATTACAGGGCACTAGCAGCATTTCACAACTGTCTTTTTATGCACTTCTGCCTTTCCATCCAGACTATAAATTGTTACAAGGCCCTGGGGCAATCCAGCTGTATCCTCCATTCAAAGCAGGCTTCAAGGAGAAAGCACCACAGTCAAGATGCTTCAATCAAGTAAACACACAGGCACAAAGGGCAACTGCAGCACAATTAATAATGTTTTCTTGTGTGTGGCAAATTAGCCATTCTTCCCTTTTCAACTTTCTCTCTGATGCTCAGATTCAAAGTGCAGCCCATTAGCATTTTAAATGGGACATCAAATTAAGTCAAAATATGATCCATCAGAAGCAGGCTGCTGGAATCCATTCGCTGCTTGGGCTCTGTCTCTCTCTGGGAAGAAGAAAAACCATAAGACGGAAATTTGGGCTTATTTATCAACCACTGGAAATTCACACCAAGAAAGGTTTAATGCCAGGATTAGAGGGCAGGTTTGCAAGATATATTTGTACCAATTAGCTCCACTCATGGTCAGCATCAGCCTGTTATTACCAGCAGCTACATGCTGCCTCTGGCTCTCACTTATCACCCTTTGGTTTCCTTGTTCCTGTTTAACTTCTCACTTCACCTCCACTTATCACAAATAAAAGCATATGAACTTCTTGGATGATAGTTCCACTTTCTCTTATTTTGGACGTGTCCTTTTTCCCTTTCAACTTATCCTGGAATTGCCTTCATTTCAGCAAACTATTCAAAATTTTATATTTAATACACTCCTAAGTCTCATGTTCTGTGACTGTTTTCAACCTTACTTGGGATCAAAGTTCAAACTCAGTAAGTTCTTCATTGTCTCTTGTTTCTTTCTCCCAAAACACTAATATTCAGTAATCTTATTTTACTACTGATCTCTGATCCAGGCAAGCATCTTTCCAATTGCCATGGCTCTTCTTATAGTTTTATTTTCTATTCTCTACTTATATTTAAATTGAGACAAAGCTGGATACACACGGGTTTAGATGCACTACATAATTAACATGTTCATATTTGAAATGTAATTGCTACTGTTGCACCATATATTTAAGCCAACAGCTGGTTATTTAAGGTGAGGAGCAGTTTTATCAGGATAAAACGATCTTGGAATCACCACCTCAGGCTTTTTTTGCTCACAACCCACTGAAGCAGCTGCTGTCTCCTGAGGAAGCAGCTCTCACCACTAGACAGATCAAGACCTTGGCACTGAGTGTCCATGTCTGCCCAGAGAAGGGCTTGTTTAAATCCTGCTGGACTTCAAAGAACTCCTGTTGGATTTCTGACTTACATCAAGGCACAGAGCTCTGCCTAAAGCTGGTCTGGTTTATGTAAGTGCAGGGGTTATAAAATGATTACCTAATCCAGCATTGCAGATAAATTCACATTATCATCAACACATCTTCCCAGAGGACAGAGCTTGGCCAGTCACAGACAGCTCCCAACCACAGCTCTTGGTGGTCAAAGGCACTTGGGAAGGGGCAGCAGGATGATCCTTGGCTTTCCACCACCACAGGTTTTCATACTAAACAAATTAAGTCCTTAATAATTTCTAGAACACCCCATCATGTCTCTTGGCAGGTCCACTGCACACAAATGGCAAATTATCCAAGCTCATCAGTCTTCCCTACACACCATTCTTGCATCCAGCCTTGATATCCCACACTAGATAGAAGTTATGAGCTATTATCTAGACTGACTCCTTACCCCTCAATCTGCAGGATGGAAAGAAGTTTCCCTTCATTTCTATGGGTCCTACACAAAAGAGCATCAAAAGCCATCTTCAATGACCACTGGGCACAAGTATTAAACTGAATCTCTGTATATTAATTGGATTTTCTCATACAAGTCACTCATCTAAGTTTTAATCATGTATTTTCATCATCTGGAAGTAATCACAATCAACATTTTAATTAAGATAATGGACTCAATTTTAGGACTTGTTAACCATTAACAAAGAGATAAAGGGAAACTTCAGTGCTTCCAATATTCTGATTGTAACAAAGAATCTGTCAAGGTTTGAACTACAATAGAAAACCATTAAATACTACTTAATAAAAAAAAAAATAAATCTATAGCTATGAAACTATATCCTCAGTCTGATGAGATGAGGTTTCTTCAACTGGCTTGATCAAAAAAAAAAA
>VYZX01009633.1:48263-74893 GCA_013401335.1 Brachypteracias leptosomus | reverse complement strand
GCTGCCCTGATGTGCTCCTGCTTGGAAGGAGGGAGAGCACAAAGTTACTGAGAGTTAATATTGAGTACCACCAACAAAAGAGAAGGGACTCACCACCAATAAAAATATGTGAGGTAATAAGCACAGGTTTAAACATTGATTAGGAACAAACTGCAGTGAAGCAAAGTCCTTAAGGATAATCTGGTCTTGAATCCTGAAAGAGGATAGTATTAATCCAGAGCAAAATGAATTAGCACTAAAGAGAGATTAAAAAAAAACCCCAAAACAACCCTCCAAGTCACAACAGCACAAAATAACCCAATCAGTAGGGAGGGAAAACAAAACCTAGTAACTTTTGTGAGGTTTTTTGGGTTTTAAGTACAGACAACTACATCATACTCATCTGATAAGGTGTAATAGGCCAGCAATGCTTTTCCTTGTTCACTTCTCTAGTTTTGAATTATGGAACTTAATACATTTTAAAATTGAAATGGCCACAGCCTTTCTCCTGCCCCACCACCCCATCATTTTATTTAAGAATAAATAGAAGTTATACTTGTACAGTCAACATCGACCAGCACAGTGAACATCTGTGTCTGAGGGCAAAAAATAAACCAGATTTCCAATGAACTTGCTCCTCAATGTCCTGCAAAATTTCTAACAAAAAATAAACCATGACAAGTGACAAAACAGCACGAGAGCTCCTGAAGCATTCTTCTGTATTTTCACAACTTCAGTGTGTCACTTCACAACAGAAGAGCCTGGAGAGAACACCAGAAGCACTGGACAGGACGAGGTCCCTTTGGTGATCCAGCTTGGACCAAAAAGCATCTTGTTTTTCTAGTGGAGAGAAACACAAGTGCAGCAAAAATGCCCTGAACACCACAGTATACACAACCCTCCCTTCCAAAGGAAACTGATGCCCCCTTCAAGCACCACACATCTTTTTAGCTGTGGAGAACGTGTCTGCTCTAGTGCCACAGCATTTTTCTTGAAGCAACTTGGCTCTGGAAACAGCTGGAAAAAAATTCCTCTTCTTTTAAAGAAGACAAGATTCACAGGAAACACTTTCCACTCCTATCCTTCAATTAACTCCCACCAACTCCTGCTGTTTCTCTTCAAGAAGAATGGGTTAACAAACCAGCTACCTATCTACTGCTGCAGGAATCAAGCTTTGTTCTAAATATATGGTGCTAAACTCAGGTTTATAAAGGAAGATGCACATGTTCTTAGAGCTCTGTTGTTATCAGTGACCAATCCATACTAAATATACTGAATATTTCCAGGGAGAAACTTAAATTTCATTCCAATCACTGCTTATCTTAATAAAAGTTAAATCAACAAAAACAAGAAGCCTATTAGTGGACATATGGTATAGTTTTAAAAGTTAACAGAATGCCATTATTTGGAAGCCTGCACATTTTTTTATCCAGCAGCTCTATTATTGCACTGTATGAGATCTGTGCTCCTCTGGAATTTAATAGATCTCTGGAATTTAATAGATCTCTGCACAGAGAAAACTTTGCCAACTAGATCTGGGTCAGATCAGGCTCCAGTGGGTTGGCAGCAGGTTTTCTGCCTTTAAAGAACCATCATTTATTCTAAATTCTGCTGATTGCCTGAAGATTTATGGACCTCCTCTAGAATACCTTAAAACCACCACTGAGATGGTTTGTCAAAGGACTACCAATTGCCAGTGGAGATCACTGTGCCTCTCTATCAAAGTATCTGATAGATATTGGTAATCAATGCTGGAGGGTCTCCCACGTAGAATGAACACAAAAAGAAAGTTGGACAAAATTAATGCTATAACTAAAACTTACCATCAATTTAGCAAATCCCAGTTAGAGGCCACTAAAGATGTAGAAATTGCAGCACAATTCTTGATTATGCAAAAACCAAGGTATTAGAAGATGAAAGCTGAAAAATATGACCTTATTAAAAGGCAGAATTTTCTTAAATGGCATGAGAGGAAGCACCTGATTGAGAGGATAAACTGGCCCAACAGTGCACTTGTAGTTTGTTGAAAAATGGAGAGAAATAAGACTACCTGTGTGTTTCCCTGCTATCCCTTCCCTCACCCATCCTGAAATCTTAACCAACTTCTGCACCTAAAAGGCTCCTGCAACAGGCTGCTGGTTTTTAAGCCCAGCTCCAGATCTCAGCCTGCAGCCAGCAGAGAAATGTGTGTGTTTTCATCCCCCCAGATTCTGCACATCACTCCTCTGCTTTTTAAAGCAAAGTTCAGACAGAGGAAAATAATGGAAGAGATCCAAGACATCGTGCCTTAAAAATACTCAACTGTTGCCTTGCTCCCAATTTCCAACCCTCTGCTTGGGTCCTAACCAAGCACTGCACTTCCTTGGGTTCTAAAAATACTGCTAGACCAGAAAGGAACTGTAGCTATTTAGAAAGTGTTTTTTCACATCCATTGTCATTTTGTGGCAAGGCCAAGTAAAAGTGCACAGAGCACAAAGTGAATCTGTACTTGCTGTGGCAAGAATTTCAGTATGATAGAGAACTGGGCATAACAGAAGCCATGAAGTCTGACCAGAAATTGAGTATTTTCCTTCTCAAGTCTGCAGGAGATGCCAAATAGCAAGTTTGAACTACAGATTGTTTTCCAAACTCATGACCAGCACTACAGAGCACAAAAGGACAAGCAATAGTAGAACAAGTGAAGTCCTTTCTGTCATTATCTTCATTCCCCAGAAATAGTTGGATGTTAGGAAGAAGTTCTTTACTGGAAGAGTGGTCAGGCACTGGCCCAGGCTGCCCAGGGAGGTGCTGGAGTCACCATCCCTGGAGGGGTTCAACAAACAAGTAGATGTGGTGCTTTGAGACATGGTCTGGGGGTCAGGGAGGTGTTGGACAAAGGTTGGACTTGCTGATCCTAGAGGTCTATTCCAAACTTAATGATTTCTATGATAGTCAGTGCATTCCTTAAGAGCATGCCAAAAATCCACAGAGCAGAGCAGTGCTTCTATCACACATACCCATGGACCTGGTGTTACTTAACTCCCTCTGTGAGAACATATGAGACTATCAACACATTACTGGGAGTGATTTTGAAAGACAATATTAATCTTAGTGATTCTTGCTACCGAAGCAATGGCAGACTGGAAAGGACACAACAATTACTTAAGTGCCACTTCTTGTTGACAGTTTCCCTGAGACACGACACATCATCCTTCATCATATTTTACTTCTCAATTCCACAAAGTTATTTACATGAATCCTAGAAAGCTGGAAGGAATCCAGGACCACAGAAATGCTGGAGACAAAGCAGGATCTATGGCACCCGTGGCAGTTGCTAACACAGTTAAGCTGGATTGATCAAATCACTTCTTCCTGCACATGCAGCCTTAATGCACCATTGGATTTTGGGATTCAAAAGCTCACTATGGCTCCTCTGGTTGCCCTCAATGCTTGGGAACCTCATCTGCTGACCTTCCTTCAAACCTCAGCTCATCTCAACACAAGGACCAACATAACTCATGGAGGGGATGAGCAATCCCAGAATCACAGAATGTCAGGGATTGGAAGGGACCTCAAAAGATCATCTAGTCCAATCCCCCTGCCAGAGCAGGAACACCTAGATGAGGTTACACAGGAAGGTGTCCAGGCTGGTTTTGAATATCTCCAGACAAGGAGACTCCACAACCTCCCTGGGCAGCCTGTTCCAGTGTCCTGTTACCCTCACTGAGAAGTTTCTTCTCAATCTCTGCTTCATGTGAAGCAACACAGGGACAACACCCAGGATGGCAAGACACACATCACCAAGGAATCAGCAGCAAGTAAAGCTCCATCATGAGGTCATTGAAGCCCCTTCCTCAGGAAAGCAGGAGAGCTGTTCCTCTAGTCTCATTTCTGGTAGAACTGATTCATCTGGATCAGCCAGCATTTGCTTTATCATTTTAAATCCAAGCCTGCATCCTCTGGTTTTAATCAGTAAAAACTCACCACCATCAACTGCTGAGCCTGAGCTGCACCCCGAGCAACAGGAAGGGCAGGGTAAGATTCACACACTCAGCCAAAAACTTATTAGTTTATGACAACCAGCAGGATAATGTATTTAATTAGCAGGCAGCATTTCAGAGCTGTTGACTAACTTCCCTGCTTCGCTTGACATATTCAGCTGAAGGCAAAACAAGGCTGTTTTCCTGCTGCTGTCTCACACTAGAAGATAAATCAAGTGTCCTTTCCACTGTACATCTTTCAATAGGAAAATCAACAGTGACAAACACACTGAAGATTCATTTTTTGCTGGTATAATCAGCATCAGGGCTTTTTGGGTTTGTCATTTTTACAAGTTCCTTTCAGGCACGGTGTGAGTAGGAAAATAAAAACTAACAGGGAAACTGGAGAACTCAGAGTAGGCAAAAGTAAACATAAAACAGTATTATTTCCATGTGAAAAAATATGCCAAATTGCCACCAATCCTGATGTCATATCCTTTGCGTGTTGAAAATGTGAGAAAAGAGAAACCACTCAAAAAAGAAGTTTAAAAGCACTAAAGCATGCTGCAATACACCTCCCACACAGTTTTCCAAGCACCTTTAATGTGCTCTACAAGACCAGTGCTGACAACAGAAGCTTCAGCTTTTGCTGTTCATATCCTGAGCAATTAATGCAACTCAGCAGGAACTCAGAGCCCAGAAAGGCAAGGATCACATTGGCATTCCAGTCAGACACAAAAGCACCTGCTGATGTGCAGGAGCAGCACAACTGGGGCTTAACCCATTGCTAGAACCTGTTAACTACAAATCCAATAACTCTTTTAAGGAAGAGGGGAAATAATGGAGAGGGGAAGGGAGAGCACACTCAAGTGCCAAGCACCACCAGGGACAAAGTCTACGCGTTCTCCTTGACTGTGGCCTCACAAAATAAGCTTGTAAGGAATAAAATGGAAGACTTGAGTAAGAAAGCTTGGAAAAGGAAGATATAGCAACAGAGAGCAGGTGATCTATGCCTTGACTATGCATTGAGAAGACAGTTTATATCTATTCAGAACTTCCACCAACCCCCAGCAGCAAGATGAGGAGCAGTGAGTTACCTGTGGCAGATGATTCTTGTATTATCCACAGCACTGCACTATATAAAGCTAAAGGCACTGCCAAATTGAACTTCCCAGGAAAGACTTCACTTACTGAGCCACAATTTCCCCAAAAAACACTCAAAAGTTGCTATTTCTGTGGGTCACAACACCTTAAAATGATGCAGAGCACAATCCAAACTCTAACCAAGTCTATACTAAGGAGACTTTCCTGTCTTAAGAGCAAAGCAGCTACTCCAGGAGCTGAAGATTTACTCAGAAGGAGCAAGGAGCTGCAGGAAGAGATACAGGCTAAGAAATATTGTCACCTTGCTGGAGAATGGGGCAGGGAAAAGGAGGAGAGGTGAAAATGTTCCTTACCAGTTTGAAGTCTTGAATGCTGCAGATGAAATACGGGGTGTTCGGCCGGCGGCTTTCAATATATACGCAATCTTGAAAAAAAACAACATTTTACAAGAATGGAAATTAACTTCTGTACCTCCAAGAAAAGAGCATAAAAACAGGATAATTAAACAACAGCTTAAGCTTAGAAAGAGCCACCATTTCATTTGTGTAGCATGTAATTTATTCCGAGCGTGAGCTAAAAATAGAAGCTAGATGCTTTATGATGATAAATAAGGGAATTAAGTGCATAAAAATTAACTTGGGGTGGAATAGACATTTTGCTAGAAAAAACAAAAGGAAGCCAGATAAGACCATTCTGAATTTAGTTCATAAAAATCACCAGGTCACAACCTATGAACCAGACCTAAACAAGACAGGAAACTAATCAGATCTCTTGTGGTTCACTTGCTATTAAGAACCTGGCACTAACATATTTTCTCTTCTAATTGTGAAGAAAACCAAGGCACCCAATCAGAGCTGAAATGCAGCAAACCACATTAGATTTACCTCAGGGAAGGACTGGGCTTCCTCAAATTACATTTGACATGACACAAACCCAGCCATTATGTTTGTTTGCTTTTGACAACTGGACTTTACAAGGTTGCTGTAAAATCAGGGCTGTTGTATTAAAAACAGGCTGGGCAATAACTGCAACAAAAGCCGTGCCTCAGAATAAAATTACAGGCAGGATGGGGAAGAAGTGCCTGATTAATGATAATGACCTTCGAAATCAGAACACACACACCCAGCTTGCTAGAAGGCAGAGATGCTACTCCCAAAGCCAAACATATATTTAAAGGACAGTGATTGTGTTCTCCTTTTATATTCAGATAGGTAATTGCTATTTAAAACACAGAAGACAAAGAATACTTGCTATTCTGTGAATGATTCCCCATAAATCTTTCTCTATTTCTACAGAAAAATTCCAGTCTTGGCGCTTTCTAAGACATGTTTCAAAACGACTGCTTCATATCTTGTAAAATCTCAAAGCTGTTCAAGCCATTTCCTAGTTCTTATGCTCCACAAAGGCCACTCCTAAGGATATATTGTTATTATTTATAGCAATAAAACATCCCCCTGAAAGAAGAACACCCAAACCCTTCATTAATCACTTGAAACCCAATCTGTATTCAGGAATTCTCTCGCCACCAAGAGTTAACTCAAAGATTAATTTAAAAGAAAAATGCAGCTGCTATTTAGCAGGACTACCTTAGAACTATCAAAAGTGCAGGAAGAGTCTTAGTAGCTACATCACCCACGCTGGAAAAAGGCCAAGCACTTCACATCTCTAACACTTCAGTGATATATGGCAGAAATACATGGTTGTGAGCCTGAGTTGCAACGTGGCAGCAGTATAATAAATATCCTGCTCTAATGAGAGATAGAGGTGTAGAGTACCCACCTTCATTAATTTCAAATAACTGATGTTTTGCCAGGATCAAAGCATCTTTGCTGGCAAAGCAAGCTGCACATGCATTTAAAACCTTGCCCCAAATTCTGCACTGCTTATTGCAGTCGTGCAGGGCTGGACCTGCTGCTGTTGGCTACAAGGGCAGCCACAACCAGCAACACCAGTTCATACCTACCAGCATCCCAGTAAAACACCCGTGCTAGTGCTAGCCAACTACTTATTAAAGAGAATTATTTGTCTTAAATGATGGCCTCACAGGAAACAATGCTCAATAGCAAGGGTACGGAGGTATTTCTATGAGTAGCAGCAGTTTTCTTCTGCACATTTCCACTATCATGTGGGGAACCAAACGTCTTGCACCAGGTGTCTCAAGAGAAATAAGTCTCATGGATGTAAAATGCATTAAACTCAGTTTCTTGGGTTTTTTTAGTAAGAAAAAAAGTAAACTGTTTTATGTACCAGCCCCCAGTCTCTCTGTAGAACCCAGAAGAATTACATCCATTTATTTCAAGTGTGCTTTGCCTCTTCCAAAGGACCAGACTTCCCTGGCTAATCGCTCCATTTAGACCCCATGCTCACTCAACCCAAGTGCTCAGCAACCCAGGTGAATCAGCCATTTACACCCTGTTCCACCACCCATTTGCAGGAAGTTTCTCAGGATTCACTGGGGGATGTGTATAAAAAGCTACCAGATTGCAGATACAGAGAACACCACAACTTCTGAGATTTTTTTTTTCTTAATATCTCAGTTCTGCAAACCTCCTCTTCAGAGTGTTATCAGAGAGCAGCCAGAGTAAACAGCTCAGCATCCCCTGAAATGGCTGACACAAAGGAGAATCTGGCATCTACCATGGATAAAGCAAACATGTTGGCTCATGAGTGCACTGCATTTAAGGCTGGCACTGCTGGCTGCCTGCCACGCTTCAAAACACACATGACATCCAGTTAAGATGCCTCCAAAGCAAGAGAGGCCATACAGAAAAAAAAAAACAAGTTAATCCAGGTGCAACGTCATGAGCACTAGAAACTGGAAAACTGCCAAGAGGGGAACATTCCCATTAGCCACTCAAACTCACCATAAAGAGCAATTACTGTCAGTTACCACAAATCCCAAATACAAATACATTAGGTTGAAGAACCGCTTCAATGTGGACCCAAGCAAGAAAAAAAATCATGCACCATTTTTCTAATGCAACAAATCTATGTAAATAAGTCTTATACCCATGAAAAAAAATAAAGAATAGCTGCTCCATATCCTTAGCACACTGGAATGTGCTATTGCAGCCTTTTTCTCCACTGATCCCATACTTCTGGAACAGTTTTTTGCCCTGTATGGCTGAAGAGCTCTTCTGCATAGAAAGACAACTTCAGTCAACCCTCATCTTTATTGCTCAGGCTACTCTGTGTCCAAGCATCTATCGCCACTTCATGACCACCACAGAAGATGCCCCATTGACCATAAAAGAAGTAGCCCATAATTGTAATTAAGCCATTTCACTTTACACCTCCTCATCCAAGCTCAGCAAGTCACCAATTTTCCCTCTCTGTGTGCACCACGTTGGACAGTGGGACTTGGTTGCAGCTACTGATTGGCAGCTTGAGAGAAATACAGGTTTGCACAGAAACCCAGACAAGTTCCCCACAAAACAAAATACACCTCAGGAGCCCAACAGGCACATCAACACCACTCCACTGGCTCCAGTGCCTGCTCCTCACTGTTCTAGGACAATCCTTCTCCAAACCCCAGGTGAAATCCAGCCTCAGAGGAGGCCTTGGCTTAAATATACCCAACTTAATTCCACCATGCACACTGCACCACCTTTATTCTTCCACTCCTCTGTTCCCTCTAACTTGCAAGGTGGTCAGAACCTTCAGGTATTTTTCTTAGCCCACACTCTGTCCACCTCCAAACCCTTCAAGCTTCCTTCCCTTCCCAGTCATGTTTTATTTTCTAGCCCTTATTACAGTTGCATCAACAACCACGTTCTGTGTCAGCTGCTCTGTCAGCTGCAAAGATCCCTTGAAAATTGAACTTAGGGATGTGTTTTGTTAGGCAAGGCTCATGACCCCTTTTAAAGATTCACACCACTAATAGAAAGTGAAAGGAGATGCCTGATTATCTACATGGACACAGTGAAAAAAACAAAGAAATTACTGTAAATAAGCTAGAGGATGGAATATAGCTAGCAAAAATTGTTGCTCTGAACATCCCTCTACACTTACTGAAGTATGAGTTAATTTCTTTTACTGAAGGACAGTCATCCTGCATTTATTAGTAAATAAAAGCAAGCACAAAGCAAGGAACCACACAGAAATGGGGGTGCTGTGAATTCACACTCTGGCTTTCTCCACAGCAAGATAACACCCACATGTCACCTTCCAAGGGGTACTTTGGACAAGTGAACCATCTGATTGTTACACCACAGAGTTTACTGATGACAAACCAAGAGGAAAAAAAAAAAGGGGGGGGATTTCCATAACCTTTGTTATGGTAAAACAGAGTAAAGGAATCTGAAGCTCCCCGCACAGCTAACAGGATTCACTGCCTGTCCCCAGCCATGAGGGCATTTGCTGACTTTCCTATCTCGTGTAAAATGTCCCACTGGAGATGAAGCATCTCCACGACACATGGTACAGAGTCATTATGCCTTTGGGCTTGTGATATTCACCAGATGTGCCCTAGTTCTGAAGGGTTACATTAATATTCCCATACTAAAAGCTGCTTTTAAAATTAGAGCTTCAATACACGGACTTAAATCTCCCAGAAAAAAAAAAAAGAGCACCTCACTTTTGTGAACACAGGAAACTTTATCAGCTCAAGTGCTGCAGTTGATGGAGTAACCATCTTCACTCTTAGAATCTTTTGTGTTTCATCTAAAGAGCCAATACTTGCATCATCCAAGAAACAAAGCCTTAGGCTCTGCACAGCACCAGCTTCCACAAGGAAAATATTCCTTGAAAGCCATTGTCAAGGAATTGACAACCTCTGCCATCAAAGTTCAGCCACAAGCTCAGACTTCTCCGTGCAGCTGTAAGCAACCAGAGTTCCAACATCAACACACTTCCCAGCTTTGTCTTACTGGATTATCACAGAATCAGAATGTCAGGGGGTGGAAGGGATCTCTGGAGATCGAGTCCAACCCCTGCCNGCAGAGTAGAGGGGGAGGAGAACCCCTCATGGTGCTTTCCTTCAGATATTCTGCTGGAGTTGGAAGTTCTGAAAACACCATATGTCAGATGTGTAAAAAGAAGAATCCCACTCTTCTTAATTTAGGTACAACTTCTGGGAGCTCATCAGACCCCTGGCTGGCAGAGTTCACACAGCTCTCACCCTGTCACAATCAACCAGATGAGCTGAGCTGGTGTAATCAGCAGTTAACACATGCTCTATATTCAACCCTTCAATCAGTGCCCTATAAACCACACTTGGGGTGTGCTCACCCCTGCAGCAAACGTGTGCACCCCTGTCTCACACCCACCACTTGGAACTCAACACAGAGACAGCCCTTAGCCCAATGCTCTCAGTAAGTCTGCAGGTACAGTTAAACAGCAATAGAAATTCATCTGGTGGATCTGTGAAACTGTAAAAGAGTGTCCAGGCAAGCCCTGCAAAACAGGTTTCATCAGAACCATCCTGGTTTGTTTCATACTGGATTTTAAAAAACATAAAATTCAACTGTTTATCAAGATAGACCCTCATTCTTTGGGAGACAGAATTTTATTTATATATATATCACTCTAAAGTCCGTAAGGACTTAAGAGGGAGGAAGACACATTACATATGTGTATATGTATATATATATGCATGTGTGTGTACATATCCTGAATACAAGGTGTGGGATAGGCAAATAGTTACAAGATAACTACATCCCAGAATTAAAGGATCCCAGAATTAAAGGATATTGGTGTCTAGAATTCAAAGGCCTGTCCTAGCACCCTCTGCCAACCAGTGAAGAAGCACGACCAGGCAATTCTGAACTGCTCTCCAGAAAAACCTCTGCCCGAGCCAAAACCAGTGGGAACCCTGAGCAGCAGGGCTCTGTTTCCATGTCTCAGATCTTTTAAGTTAAATACCACAGTCCTTCACCACCACCACCTAAAATGGTTAAATATTATTAAGGGCCTGATATTAGCAGCTGGAGATCATTAATAACCAAGCGGTGCCTTTCAAAGGATCAGAGAAGTATGTGCAGCATCCAATGAACTCTAAATGTTGAAATCTGAATTTCCCTGTACTCCAAACAGAGGAAAATTGCCCAATGCTCGAAAACAAAGGTCAATAATAGCAGCAGAGCTCTAACTACAGCAGCCCATTTGGCAGGATGGTCTGGTTACAAACGTGGAGACACAGGGAGGGATGCACTGGGAATGACAAACACGGGGGTTTAACTGGAGGAATATTACCACTGACAGGTAGGGCTCTGTGGTTGCCTCTCCCCCCATATGGCTGACAACAAACAAATTGCCAGGCTGATCTTTTAGTGTCTCTTCCTGCTGAGCAGATTTCAAGCAAGGCTGCTGGCTCCTTGTCAGGAAACAATGGGCTCGAGCCCTGCTCTGCAATAAAAGGTTCAACCAATTTACTGTGTTCATTTCCAACTCACAGGAGTATTCTCAATGCCTGGACTATAGTTCTTATTTGGCAAATGATTTTATTATAAACTGGTATCATAGTGAATCCATTTTCTTTAAGGGGCTTTGCTGCTGTTTAATGGACTGTCAGTATAATTTAGATTTCATCTATTTAAACTCATTCAAGCCTGGCTCCTGATTGTACAATAAATGGAACATATTTCTATTCAACAAAATTAATGACAGCTAATTGTAGTCTGCAGCTCCCAATTTCATAAAAGCAACTGTTCTGCAGCTCAGGCACCCAGCTACATCATTTCCCACACCAATTATTTTCCAGCACTCTTCATGCATGTCCACAACACTCCACAGCTCCTCTTGCAAGAAGCATTCAGACAGACTTTGTTGACAATTGTGATACAAAGCAAACACTTTCCTGCAGAAAGAGCATTACCAAAACACCACCCCACTGAAAGCAAAGCCCTTGTAGATGCTCAGCCACTAACTCGTGGCAGAGCATCCTCCCGTTTTAGAATTCTCTATAAAACCACATAAAAAGGGAAGAGGGGTGGGAATAAGAAGGCAGGCCACTAAAATGAGATTTAATTAAATAAGCAGTTAGTCTGAGAGTTCCTTCTTCAGCTAGAGACAAGCTTTACTGCACACATACCATTTAAAACAGCCTTTTCTGGTCTTTTAGGCTCACAGCAAACTTTTGCTGGGGTACAACATTTGCTACCAAAGCTTCTCACTGATATTTTACAAATGTCTATGTAGCCACCTGGCTCTCACACCTGAACTGGATGCATTTCAATAACTCTTCATGGACACTGATTTCTGAAGTACTGTGGAAGAGTAGCACCAATGTACCTGACTTTTTTAGACATCCTTAATTTTTTCCATTAAACAAATCCTTCGTGTGCAAATTAAAACACATTTAAGCAACAGCTATAGATGATTTCTCTGAAACCATAAATGCAAGCATTAACAATGAGCCTTAAGAAATCAACAGGAGAAGTTGTCACAGTCCACGTGCAATGAACAATGTCTCTGAACAATGAAAAAGAAAATCAACAGGTTCCAGTTGGCCCCTGAAGTTGTACTTGATGTGAAAACTGGCATCTCTGCATGGCTTTGAGTTGAAGTTCTTCTACTGGACCATGTCTAATTATAACTCCATGCTCCAGCAGGCAAAACGAGCACACCAAGAGGACTGGGAAGAGAAAACTCTTCTACTCCCAAGCCCACCACAAACACCAAATGGTTGCTTAACTCCTCTCCCTGAGCTCCCCTTTTGATAACTGAAGTGCAACATGCTACAATACCTCAAAATATGGATAAGCTTTATTTCTGTGGCCCTCAACTGGAAAAAAAATCCAGCTATTACTATTTCCCTAGTAACTGGCCCATGGCTTCATCCTCCTGATGAAATAAATGGGTAGAGATGAACCCACCTGAGAAGCTGTTGGTGCAGCCCTGAACAGAAACACATTCAGAAAGGGGAAAATAAACTTGAGTGCAGCTGATTTTTACAGAATGCTGTGTTTCAAATGCTGCACTCTGTTGCCTCAAATCCTGCTGTGATGCAAATACAGACATCAAGCTTATGGGATATTCTCCCTGGTGTCCGCTAACCTGATATTCACCTGCCTGCAAATGCCCAGCAGCACTGGAAAAACATCTTGTTTTTAAAAATCAATATGTATTTTCTGAAACAAAAAATCTCCCTGTTGCCATTTGCAAATAGCTGAGGTGGCTTTTAAACAGAACAAATTCTCTTCAACTACAGCTGTTGTAGACACACAAAGTTATGTCAATAAGGTGTTCATGTGAAGTTGCACATTCATCCTCCAACAGCTCCAAACCACCACAGCTTTACAAGGTATCTTTATTTTGCACTACAAGCTCCTCAGGAACGTGTGATGAAGTTCATTTAGTGTAGAGCATGTTTACAGAGCTCACATAACCCATGTTGCTTTTAGTAATACCTCATCAGAGCAGTCAATGGTAGCACATCTCCTTGTGTCAGTGACCCATGGCTTGTTAGGATGGAACCCAGAGGGATGACTCACTTTCTATTAAGGTTATTGTTAATATTCACCTGTATTTCCTAAAATTCTACACTTGCACATTAATCTGTTAAGAAAACACTATCACAATTTCATGTAGTCACAAAGACAGTATGTAAAGGTACCTGTTAGGCCAACAGTGGGTGAGGAACAGAATCTCAGCCCCCACCCCTCCTACACGCACCTCCTTAGAGCTGCTCTTTGTGATTTATACACAGAAGCCAAACAAAGCCAGAGGAATCCATTTGCTAGATCAACCTTGATCTGCACTTAAGACTCCATCTGTCAAGCATCAGCAGCTGCCCATGCACAGAGCAATGCCTGCCACGCTTCAGAGTAAATAGGAACCCAGAAAATGTATTGTCTTCTTTTCTATTCCCATTTGGCTTATGGTTACTGCTGATACTAATGCACAAATAGCTGCATAAAACCAATTTTCTGCAAGTAGTCCATGTATGCTGTCGTGTAGCCTTAATTATTTTCTATACTTATTATTCACCTACTTACCTGGTATTTAAAACCCACACTTCTCTCAAAATCTCAAATGCTAAGAATAAAAACTAATTGCAGACACTGCTCTATCCAACAATACAGAATAATAACACCCCAAGTTTCAGCTGCATGTGGAAACAGTTCTCCACAGACTTCAAAGCAAATCCATCTGTGATGCTTCTATGCAGTTAACCCTCCTGACATGTTGTAAGCCTCACCTCCTAATCAAGACCCTTTATTTATTTTCCTTCCTTTAATTACTGAAGGAATGGGGAAAGAATGCATTTGTTTACATTGGAACAGAGTCTTAAAGATAAAACCTTCTTAAAAAAAAATTGTTACAAGTTTTCCTCCCCACTATTCACATCCACAGAAAGGTTGGAGAAACAGTGGTGGAAGTGTGAAAAATCAGGGAACTCTTGTAAACACATTAAGCAGCACAGCTCCTGAGGTGATTCCTATTTACAGCAGCTGAAAGGCTGTCACTGAATACCTGATTATTCCAATGATCTAGTATCATGACTGTAACAGACTTTCCACTGAAGAGGGAAATAGAGTGCATCGTGTCAGAACACACGCTCATCTCAACTGTGAAGCTTTCAAGGGAAGGAATCTCCACCCAAGTAGAACTTGGTAAATATAACTCTGGTTTCACTGTGACCGGAGCTCCATTGGTCACACTCCACAGGACACCCTGATGTCAGGTTTGCACAAAAGATGACCCATCTTCTATCATGTTCTCATTGCAATAGTGCAATAACCCAACCCCTGCAGGCTTCAAATTTGAGTCACTGAGCACTGCAAACTATCCCAGGGCTTAGGAAGGGCTCCCTTTGAGAAACGGCCACGTACGCTGCAACTGCAGAACATACTGAAGTGCAAAGTGTGTAAGATCTCACTTGGATACCTGTGGTGACAACTGAGCAGCAGGATTTCACAACAGTGCAGCCAACCTGCAGATTCAGCCTCTTCCCTTCTCTGATGCCTGTCCAGAGAACAGCTTATGAGGTTATGGTGCCTCCAAACCAGCACTCAGGTCAGCCATCTAACAAAACTTTAAAGGGACATCAACCTATCAATCCAGAGAAGTCAGTACTCAAGCTATGTTTTCCAGCAGCAATATCTCACTTTCATCCTAGTGACAGCCATTCCTTATACCTTAAAAACAAAGGCAACTAACCAAGAAGTCCAATAACTGTTCCAAACAGTGATTGCCTGAACTGGCAGAGACATTTCTATTTTTTCATACCGAGCCAAACGTTCCAGGATCCACCTAAAGCTAATTCTGTCTCTTTTCCTGCATCACATCAAGCCACACTTTCCATATCTAACACTCTGCACCTCTTGTTGCAGCTTCACACAGATCTTAACACCAGAACAAAGAGGCTCTCATGTAAGCTGCTCCAAAGCAATTTGCTGGGGAACGATAATGCACGACTCTCCCTGCAGAAGCATTTCACCTTGGGTTACCTCATCTCGATGCCTCTTGCTGATGTGCTGTTTATACAGCTACTGATGTCACTGTAGAAACAGATCCTCATAAATCCTTTTAATTCCTGCAGATCCTTTTAAATGTTTCTACGTAGGCAGGGCAAACAATACTGCCCTCATTTCCAGGTGACATCTCAACTTATCTGTTTTCCTGAGGCTCCAAATCAACTTAGAGGCTTTCTTCTGACAATGTTTTCCCAGTCTAGCATTCAAGGTGCCATCATTATGACATTACAACAGCCTGCTCAGTAGCAACAATATCCTTAGCATTAAGTTCTGTGGATTTAATATAGAAATAGCCCTTCCTGACCTGAACAGACTGAGGGCAAAAGGGGACAGGGACCTTCAGGCTTCCTCCACCAGGAAAGGTATGCAAGAGTTCAGAGTAAAAACAAGGAGGATAATAAAAGCATCCACACCACCAGATACTATTTTGATGTAGATATTTCTGCTACCTACTTTTTCTGGAATCTTAATCCATTTACTTCATAAGATCAATTTATTAGGGTATTGAAAAGAAAATCTCCCTGTTTGAGGACAAGCTGAAGATATATAAGAAAAAAACCTGCATACATCAGGTCCTTGTAAGACTAAGACCCCCAGAACAGGAGGGGGGGGGAGGATCTCTGGGATAGTATCATCACTACTTTTTTCATCTTCCATTACCTCGGTCAGAAATTTAAAGTTATGGACAGTGTTATTTGTTTGCCATCACATGCTCCCTTCTTCCAGATAGAGAGGTCATTCTCTTAACTAAGTTATCAAAAGCAGGGCTTAGACAAAAGCCCCACTATTACTGAGCAGTGTTTGGGGCAGTGTGGCACTTGGCAAAAGCCTGGAGAGCTGTTCCCAAAGCACCTTGGCCACTGAAGCCAGCACAACACCCTGACAGCCCTTCAGCCTGTTCTTCTACACAGCAAATCTGACACGGACACCAATTGTCCAACCCAAACAACAGATGCAGTTCCCAAGCCTGCTTTGCTCAGCACAGTATCAAAGTATTCAAATTCACTTACAGGCTGACAATCAGAAAAGTAGGATCATAAGAAGCATCCTCCAAACCAAGAGAGCCAGTTCCAGAGCACACCAATTAGAGCCACGTGTTCACCACCCTGCATGTGCACACACACCATGGGGGAAATCACCCCTCCAAACCCTGCTGTACCCTGACAAAACCCAGCAGGATAGAAGGGAATCAATCTGCACTAGAAATGGGAGGAAATTCAGCATTAAATAATCTAACTGAATCTACGAGGAGGGAAAAAAAACCCCATCTCAGTCTTGATGCAACTATCAAACACTCTCATCACTGTACACTAAGGATGCCTGTAAACAAATCTGAATACACATGGCACAATAAAAATTAATTTGTCACCATGACATTCATTCTGACAAAATATAAAGTAAGAGCCTGCAAGGAAAAACAGAAGAAAAAACCCACCACAGATGAGGTTTGGAAAGAAATGGGAGGGAGGCTGTGGAAAGGGAGAGGACAGATGGGCAAGTGGGCCAACAGCTTTCAGGACAGGCCTGTGTCATTTCCAACAAAGTAGAGAAGATTAATTGCAGAGTGCTTTTTAAGCTCTACAAAATGCATTTTAATATGTGCTTTAAAGCCATGCATACATTCATTATATCTATACAAATTAATAAATACTATTTATACGGTAACGGTACAGTGCAAGATTTCAGTTGAAAAAATTCCCATTATCTTGATTATCTGTTTATTTACAGTTTATTTGGTATTACTCAAATATAGCTGCTGAGCTCAGCATGGGAAAAAAGTAACAAGCATTGGATTAATGGCAATGGGGTAAACATGGAATGAGATTTTAACCAGGGATTTCATAGTAAGAAAATGCAGACCCTTAACATCCATCCTTATCAGATAAAGAGTATTTAAAGAGAAAGAATCAAGCCATGGGATTTCCTTCCCTTAAAGCCTAAAAGATGTAAGCTGGAGACAGCTACCCATTCTGCACACACCTCCAATTTTTATCTTTCTAATCCTTGCTCTGCAAGTCTCATTAATTTAAACTCTCTTAATCCCTCTTAAATTTTATGTAATTTGTACCCTCAGCTACAAATACCTCTCCCTATATGTAACCAAGCCATAAGACAAGCTAAGACCTCCTTCTGTAATAGATGCTAAAATTGCTTCAGAATATTAGGTACTGGAATGTGCATTCAAGATCTCCCTCCTGTTAAGAGGCTGTTTTAAGTAAAATTAAAAATCAGTATAGTCAATTAAAGTTTGAGTCAGGCTCATGTCCCTCCAATGAGCTTGCCAATAATTTGCTCTCTCTGCAGTTTAAGACAAGAGACAGATGCCAGTTCAACAAAACCCAAGCTCAACAGCAAAGTTTCAATGCTAGGGTACATTTCTTATGCTAATTGCTACCAATAAAAGGGAGAATAAGTAGATTTTTAGATTACTAACCAGGTATAAGTTATCTCAGTTAACATGAGTTCTCTGGGTTTCCTTATTCTGTGTGGTACTTGGCCAGAGCAATTGCTGCCTGCAGGTTCCCCCCCACATCTCAATCCCTGGGCTGGGAGAGGCTCCCCTTGCACTGCAGCCCATAAATAGAATCTCCCCCCTGTGTAATTGCTGGGAAGTGAGAAGATCCAAGTCATAAGTGAAGCTCTTTCCAGCCTGTACATAAAGAGGATTTCTCTTCTGAATGGATGCTCTCATGAAAAATGCAGCATAAACAAACAATCCAAGCCCACACTACCAGCATTTACAGACTCTCTTCTCTCCTTTATCTTACAAAGGTGCAAACTCTGCAGAACTGCAGTAAAAAAAAAAATAAAAAATCAAGATCACAAACTGGTTTTTCAGCTTAATTTTAAGCAAAGTCTTTTTGCAATAAAGCCCATGTACTGCACTGTGCTACCAGCCCCACACAACAGCTGCTCTTAACAGATTCTCAATTATTTTTCATGCTCTGACACTGAAAATCAGATTGCCAAAGCTGATGCTTTTGCAGGCTCCCTACTGCTACAGCTCAAGCAACAAGTATTACTCAGCTACAAGCCCTGAGCAAGAGCAAAATGTATCTTTTCAATGGTTTAAAGTGCTATTTGAATCATTCCAATGGATAAGTTATTTTGACAAATGCTGGTACATCTAAGTGAAAACAGACTCTACAACTTTCACATGGAAGAACAGGAACAACACCTCCAGAAGAATTTCAGCCCATCTGTAGCTGCAGCTGGTAATGCCCTCACATCCAAGCAGCACTTTAGAGCATTTGCAGTAACTACAACTGGATGGAGCACTTCAAACATTAATGTCTGTACTCATACAGTGAGTTTTGAGCAGTTGAGATATACAGCACCTCATGGGAAAAAAAAGCAGACAAGATTTTACCTCACCAGCTCCCCTGGTGTTTAGCTTGAATGCATCTCTCTTTTGTTCCAGCACTTACTACAGCATACCAAGAATTTACAGAAAACTAATATAAACTAGCAGAGCCCTCAAGCCAGTGCCTGGAACAGTAAAGCCAAACCTAACTACTCCTTGTGGTGGAGCAAACAACTGCAATCAACTTTTAGAATGCTGGGGTGATGAGCACAGAAGTTTTTACTCAAAGATGGGGAACACTGCTGCCTGAATAATCTAATTCTCAAGTACAATTTCATTTTGAGGATAAAGTTAACTGGCAGAGCCACAGGTTAGATCTTGAAACCTGACAGGAGACCCTCAAAACCTCGTGTGGTCTTGGCAGTAATTAAGAGACACATCCAAGATTTCAGAGCACACAGCAAGCTTCTCTTCTGTCCCCAAGACACCCCAGATACTTGCTGACACTGCTTTGACCATTAGCTAAACTTCTGTTCATAAGCATTAGCTGCTATTAACAAGGGAGGGGAAATCAATGCCATAATAGGTATGAGATCTTAAGTCACCTGATTCATATTTCCAACAGAAGACAGGAGAGGAGCTCTACAGAATCCCAGATTTGCATAAAAACTTGTCAGAGTGGTTGGAAGCTCTCTCTGTGTGCCACCTAGTCAGATCTCTACCTCAGATCAGGTCTTGTTTCAATGCTGGAGCCAAGTGCTCAGTGCTTTATCCAATTTAGTTCTGAAATTCCCAGGGCCAGAGATTCCATATGATACACAGAATTAATGCAGAGAGCAAAAAAGCAGCTCTTTTTCAAAGAGGAGCTAACTCCACCCCAACAAATCAGGTACCACAAGATACAGGCAAAAGTTTTTGCATGCATATCTGCATTTGTCTCCAACAGGAGTGTGGCAACTGCCCCTAGGACAACCATAGAATCATAGAGTTGTCAGAGTTGGAAGGGACCTTAAAGATCATCCCGTTCCAACCCCGCCATGGGCAGGGACACCTCCCACTAGAGCAGTTGCTCACAGCCCCAGCCAGCCTGGCCTTCCAAATGTCCAGGGATGGGGCTTCCAGCACCTCTCTGGGCAACCTGGGCCAGTGTCTCCCCACCCTCCTGGGCAACAACTTCTTCCTACCACCTCATCTGAATCTCCCCACCTCTAGTTTTAATTTCAATTAAGGGCCAGCAGATTGTGTTCCTGCTGCAGCCAGCTCACTGGTCCCTCTGGAGCACAGATACTTTCAAAGGGAACATAAGAGAAGAGTTTCTTACCTCCAGGCCTGTACACAACATCATCCTCCGTGATAAACGATGTGATTTCACCGTTGTCTGTCCTCTCGTATCGCGACTTCTTCTTGGGTGGTTTCTTTTTGCTCTTCTTTGTGGACTCCTCTGTGGTGGCACTGTTGTTGTCATTGTCCTCATCTTCACTGTGGTCACTTTCTGCATAATTCTTGGCACCTCCTTCCAAGGTGCAGCTCCGCCGGGGGCGCGAGTTCTCGCTCTCCCTCACCTTGTCTCTCTTGTCTCGCTCCTTATCCCGGTCTCTATCCCTGTCCTTCTCTTTGTCTTTGTCTTTTTCTTTGTCTGCTGTCATGATTCGCCACGTGCCTTCTTCTGTCCTCTCACGGCTGGGCCTCCGTGAAAGGTAGACAGTGAGCCTGGGCTTCAGTCTTCTGAATTTCTCACTCAAATCCAGGAAAAATTCAACCACTCCAACAACCCCAGCGTTTTAAAAAGGTTCTTGAAGGGGTAAGGGAGGAGAAAGAGGGGAAAAGCCCATGTTAATATTCACAGTTCTTTCAATTTCTGAAAACAAAAATTAAAACTAAAGAAAACCCCACATTCTAAAGTAATTCAGTATGGAAAACACCAGACTAAGATACCAGGGAGTCTTTTGAAGCATTCATAGACACGATGACTGATGAAGTGTCTGTAAAATGTTTGACGCTATCTCCATCCTTAAAAAAACCTCCCAACTCCTTAAAATTTTGTTCACTACAGAAAAATAATCATTTCTTGGATGGGAAGTGCTTACAGAACACACACAAAATACCTGAAGCTGACTAGGAAGCACGCCAGTGAAAAAGAACATTTAGGAAGGGACAAGTGCAAGAAAGGAAGAGTCTACAACTTCTTTTTTCCCCCCTCCCTCGAAGCAAATCAAAAAGTTTAGCAAATGTCTGTGGCGTTTTCCATCACACCACCACTAGCAACGGCTGCCCTACAAAGCTGGTACAGAGTAAAGAATGCCATCTGCCACCTCCAGGCCAAGCTGTTCACGTCTTCCCCTGCCCTGCTTTTCCCAAAATAGAGCTAACCTGTAATCCACAGATTACAGGAATGAATTAATTGAAACCAAAGCCAGCCCACAGGAGTTACAAGTGCACTCACAAAAATCTGCTTTTCCATGTATCACAAACACGACCTTTCATGCTTGCTCTACCAGTACCAGAACACATGGAGGTGGATTTTAGAACTCGGCACCTTCACACAGTCAGCTGCCTGCTGGGGAATAAGAAGGCAGGAGAGAATCCTGTGCTTTTCCTTCCTTGATCATTTAATTCATACAGTTCACATCACCTGCATTTTTTCCCCCCCTCAAATGCAAGTGAAGTTTAAGAAAAAACAGACTTGCTGTTGTCACAGGAGTATTTGCAAGCTTAGATCTATGGGCCAGGATCCTCAAACCACAACCAAGTGCACAGAACACTTACTTGTCATAGTTTAACCCCCATGGCCAGCTAAGCACCACCAGCTGCTCCCCAGCTCCCCCCCAGTACCCTGCAACTGAGTCAGACACTATCACTGCACCTCCAACAGATGAAAGGCAAAGAGTACTGGCCCTGTGCAGTTACATCCTTTATTCTTTTGACTGAAAATACAGTTTCCTTTAAATGTCCTTCCTATTGGTCAAATCAAAGTGATTCAGACTGACAGGTTGCATGATCCATCTGGGTGACAGCCAGCAACACACGCATTACAATTCCTGGTACCTTCCCTGGAAAGGCTATACTGAATTTATATTGATTATTTGCAAGTGTCTTTTAAAACTGTTCAACAGCAGCAGTTTGAACAGTTACAACCTAACGAGAATCATAACCTCCCATTTTTTCTGTAAATACTCATGAAAAAGGCTATTCAAGAAGGGTGCATCCAATACACAAAGGTAAGTTACCTTTTTCCCCCCCTAGTTCACCAATTCAGGATAAAGCTGAATTTGCCCACATCCAATTCACACGTTTTCAAGAAGCTACAATTTGGTGCAACTGTAAATTAGTCCACTGTGTAGAATGCTACAGCAGGAAAGAGAGGGACTTAAGGAGATTGAATGCTCATGTGTAATGCATCTGAAACCACATAAGAGAAGGAAAAAGACTGTTTTGATTTTTAAGAAATCATCTGAGAAGTCAGTGGATCCTGTGCATTTGAAATTTGTTCACTCCTACCTGAATCTCAGACTACAATATTCCTGTCCCTGTTGACTGCTCCTTCCAGCAATGGAAATAGCCAAAGAGAGACAAATTGCTTTTGCTGATACAATTCAGGCTGGGGCTTGAATCTCTCAGGCATTTCCTGAATGAACTGATCATCCAGGTAGGAAATGATTCTATTTTCTTTCCTCCTTATAGCAGCTGCCATCATTCTGATAACACACAAGGGGAATCCAAGGGAACTCCTGGAGAGAGGACTACAATGAACCTGTCAGTTGCCAGAGAAGTTGCAGATAATAGCAACAATCTGCAGGGACTCAATAAGAAATGTCTTAAATTTCTAGAGACAAGGAAATTCCCCAGTAGCAAGCTTAAGGGTTTTTTTTCCATTGTTGTTAATATAAAATTCACTTCAGAGAGTAAATAATCTATTCATTTTGAATGAAAACTAATTACATTCCCAGGGCCATCTAAAAATTACAAGCAGTGGAATCTCAACCTATGTACAAGAGAGCTTTGTGTTCTTTAGAGATCACAATCAGGATACACCCCAAAATCTTATTCAGTGACCTTCAGGGATGGATAAAATCCAGCCACTTCTGGTTATTCTTATACACTAGCCCAAGTGCTCAAAGACTCACATTTTTGACTTAGGTACAAAACCACAAGAAATTGAAGCCTAAACAAAAAAAGTTGCTCTTTTCAGAGCTTTTTCCATTGCTTCCCCTCTTACTTGTAATATATCACTACCCTCTCCTGTTTATTAAAGCTTGAATCTTGTTTATAAGTTAATTTTGGAGAACTTAAAAGGAAAAAAGCCAATGAGCAAGTCCTTTTGTCTTGTTCTCAGTGAAGTCAAGAATGTTTTTGCAGCATCTAAGAAGCACTTGCACAGCCCTAAAGTAGACTGGGATAATACATCATGTATATTGCCAAATACAGTAATCACACAGATGTTTAAATCTGGATTAGGACAGCAGAAGCAAATACACTGAAAATCTTCAATGGGTTTTTGGCAAGCTCTGCAGCTTGGGTTTCCAGTCATTTTACTCCCTGGCAGCTCCTCATTCTCACTAGAACCAAAGCACCACCAAAGCAGCTGCTTCTGTCATCATAGTACAGAGCAGGAATTCAGGTTACAGCCCCACAGGCTGAAGAGCATTAGCTGCCTTTGATACTGGTTTACTGCTCCTTCCAGAGGGAATTTATTAGAGATTAATCTCAGAAAGAAGTCATTTAAGATAAAAGGGGAACATTCACCTTACAATGGCTGAGACCAGTACACAAAGGGGTGGAAGAAGAGCCCCCAGTCATTATCTGTTCAGTGCAAGTTGAAAATCTGAGGAGAATGTTAGCTCTGCTGCAAGCACACCCTGAGATTGGGGGTTTGTTGTTATTTTTTAAACCAGAGCCTCAGGATATGTCCATTTATCCAAGTAAGTTTCTTACATGCAGTATGGGATGACTTTACTTATTTCCACGCAGGATGTCATCAGACATTAAAGGTCCTTGTGATCTTCAGCTGTTTGGAAGTCAAACACAAGCCAAAAATGTGCCTGCAGAGCTATTTGCTCAAGTCTTCTGTTCTCTGCTTTCCAGCAGAAAATGCAGATACCTACAACTTGAAGTTCTTTTTAACAGGAATGAGAGCACTTGAAATGTTCAGTCTCCAGAAATGGAGCCAGAAAAGGTGGCCAAAGTGCAGCTACCCATGACACACAGCTCTACCCTTCCCCATGACACACAGCCCTATCCTCCTTTGATCTATACACCTGGAAATGGTTATCAGAGCAAGAGCCATACATACCACCTCTTCACACATTAAGCACTTAAACCTCTTACCTAGTACTATTAAAAAGTCAGGTTTTAAAGATAATGTGAAAGCAAGTCCAAGAGAAAGGCTCTGAGACTGAAACAGGAAGGCTCTAATCACACAGGGGAACTAAAAATATGGAGAAGAGCTCCTTTTTCTTATTTAAGCCAGACAGATAAATCTTTTAACAAGATTTGTTTGGTCATGTGTTACCAGTCTCAATAAACACAAGAGGACCATTCTTCTGTAAGCTTGTAGTCTCCTATCACAAGATAAAAAGGCCCTGTTTGCAGCAAATGCCAGATTAAAGGCAGCATGTGCTGCAACTGCTCGAGTTCCTTCCACAGAGTTTTTCTAGTTTTGATGTCAAGGAAAAATTGTAACTTGGTTTTAGTGCACAGGAGTAGAATTAACTAAATAAAAAAGGCCTAAACCAAACAGCCCATAAAGATTCCCCCATATACTCATAAGGTTTGAAGAGCTGCTTTAAGAACACCTTCAGGATCATTTGTGAGAAATAACCACTAAGACATCAGGAAAAGAAAATCTCAACTGCAACCAAGAACTGCCAAACTGCAAGTATCAAACTGCAGCACTAGCACTGCAGTTCACACACACACATGCTTGCTTCAAACAAATGAAGAGCCTACACTATAGATACCACCTTCTATAAAAAAAAAAAGCTCATTACCTGCATGGGCTCCACCTCCCTGGGGAGGCACACAGAAGCTTAACCTTAAAAAAAAAAAAAGACTAAAAAAATGTCACCAACTTTCTTTCACGTTCTCTCTCTATCACTCAGAAGTACCTACAACTTGCATTTTCAAAGGCAAAGGGAAGATAAAGTATTTTACAAGTCCATGCAGGATATTCCCCACCACCAGGATCCATCCATCATCCCGAAGGGCAGAGCCAGAGCCACCAGCCTCACAACAAGACACATCCACAGGCTGCAAATTGAAGCCAATTCAATAAGAAGCCAGCATAGGAAGGAAAAGGAAAAATAAAAAGATAGAGTAAGAGCTTTATCCTGTTACTCTTGGCCAGCATCCACACAGCTTGGACTCAAGACTTACTAAAGATACTTGCCCCAACTTTTGTAATCCAGATCTGGAAACACGTTTGCTGGAAGTCTTTAAAAAGCTCTTACAAGTCTCCCCAGTGAACTACACGCCTCTTATCAGTTGTCTTATCTCCTTCCCTGGCATTCTGAGTTTATAACACACATAGCACTGGAACACTTCAGCCAGTAATGGTCATTATAAGTTACATATTTACAGTCCACAGCTCTTGTAAGCCCTCTAAGTGCATGCAATTAAAAGCCTGTTTGTTCACTTTGAGCAGCTCTCTACTAATCATCCCCAAACGGTTCAAAAAGCTGCTGTGAAGAGTGAGAGACAAACAGGCCCTGACTTCATCAGCAGCAGTAATCATCACTTGAATAAAGGCAGGCAAGTCAAAGTGTTTCTCATGACAGACAGCCACCTTTTTTTTCCCCTGCTATTTACCCAACTTGACCTGAGAAAAGGAAAAACAAGAGCTCTCCTCTTTCTGCCTCCCCCCAGCTCTGCTCCCAGCTGTCAGGTTTGAAATCAGGCTGTAATGCCACCTATCAGTGCTCTCCCACTGCACATGCCACCTTCACACCCATACACTGCCTGGGATATTATGGCATCAGCCTGAAATCCAGGTCGAGGGGCTGTTTGACAGACCAGCTATGCAAGATGACAGCTTAGATAAGATCCCAAGTCCCTTTCTTCCACACAGTGTTGATGCTACAAACTTAAAGGAACAGGAGAAAAGAGGAAAGCCAAGGTTTCACAAGGCAAAAAAAATTACTTCTGCATTTATCAACAGAAAATGACAGGCTATTTAAAGGGCTTCAGCTACATTTATCAGAGAAGGAACATGTTTCATTTCATTTTACTCAAGAATATTTCAAGTATCTTTAAGCCTTTCCTCAGAAAGCAGCTGGGTTTACCCAGCAATTGTGAGGATTTTTACAGACTGGAGTGGAAGGGATTTAAGAGAGGAAAGTGTCATTTCACCTTGGATGTGACATTCTAATAGGTACAGGACAGGTACAACAAGGATCTACCTGCAGGAGGTCAAAAATTCAAGGAGTACTAAGAAGAAAATTTGACCACAGAGTGGACTAAAAGACCAGGGATAACATTTGGGGTGAAGGTATCAGCTTTTACCTCCTCTGAAAATGGTTGGGCAATTTATGTACCATATTCAGTGGTGATCTGTGAGAACCCTTCTGAGAACATCTGCTTCTAGACAGCTTTACATATAGGCTTCCATAAAAGTCCTGTAATTCAGCTAAGTCACAATTTCT
Source organism: Brachypteracias leptosomus (assembly GCA_013401335.1). NCBI lineage: Eukaryota > Metazoa > Chordata > Aves > Coraciiformes > Brachypteraciidae > Brachypteracias > Brachypteracias leptosomus. The sequence continues at coordinate 48,492 of VYZX01009633.1, read as the reverse complement.
GCTCTCATTAATTCAAGCAACGTAAAATCAATGCAGCCTCAGAAAGTTTCTGGACTCCCAGTAAGACTTCCCAGGTTTAACAGATAAATTGGCCAGACTTTCTATTCTCTCACTCATTGTTTGGTGAGGAATGTGAAGAGCAGCAGGGACACCAGAGCTGTCTGCACACTCATTTTGACAGGAGGCTGTTTGCTTGGTCACCACCTCAAGAGTTCTGCCCAAATATTTC